>APFE031723355.1:4127-14588 GCA_000404065.3 Pinus taeda
TATGCCTCGTTATGTCACAAATACATCTGTGAAAGACCTATCTTTGGGTGGTAATGCCATTGTCTTGAATAAATTTTTCCATGTGACATCCTTTTGTAAGAAATCAAAACTAAATCATCACTATCACTCCAAAATAAGTTGATAATGACATTGTTGTATACCCAAGGAGGTTATCTTCCATTGTATCTATTGACATGGCATCATTCACACATCTCCTTAGAGATTTTCATTCAATATCAATATCTATTCACATTCATGGTCCTAGTTTACCTAAAAATTATAATTACAGAGTTTTACTCATTGAAGACGGATATTTATCATATCGCAAAGCCAGATAAGGAATCCATAATAGTAAGTTCTTCCTACTTAGAATTCGACCATATGTTAGTAAACATGACTATCCATGATAAGGTACACTACACAATACAAAATTATCTTAATGTAGAATGTAATTACGTTTAATTAGCAGTATTTAAGAGGACTAAAAGGAAAACTCCCTATAAATATCATTAACCCTCATGGGACTCCATCCTTTTATGGCAGTGAAGGAAACTTCAATTTTGTCATGCAAGCCAAACCTTATCTTTTTAGGTAAGGCATAAGAAAGCATGGTGAGATCTCTATTGATAAGAAAAATGATACCATAGGATGGCAAGAAGACTAATCAATATTATATGAATAATTTTTGGTTATTTCCTTGAGACTTCAAGATAAATACTATGGCAATAAGTTTTTTGTTTGTCATGAGTTAATTACCTTCTAGCTATTTTTTGGGTGTTCCTATTTTAAGGGTTAGTTTCCATTGTGATATTTGTTTAATGAAATGCATATAATGTATGGTAACATTTAAATTACATACCAACATAGAAAGCTGAACCAAAGAATCACTAGGCTCAAGTTGAGGTTGTGCAAGTAGCAAGGAACTGAATATTTGATTTCCCAAAGGCATCAAGCAATAAATAGCTAGAATCGAGAAGTAAATTAGGCCTAAGAGGAGAGAGACATACACCTTTGAGATATCTAGTTCTATTTCTAGACTCTTAGCCTAGAGACACAAACTTTTTCTGAATGATAGAAGTGTACATGATTAACAAAGCCCTCATTATACAGGTCGTAGAGGAAAAGGGTGAGAAATAGTAGGTCATCATCAAGGACTTAAACTTTCTATATAATAAATTTGATGCAGTATGCAAGGCTATTTAATTTGGAAATAATGGTTCTAGGCAAAGAAATAGACCAACAAGCTCTACTTATAGCCAAGGAACAAACTCCTACATTGCAGGGAACCTCATCCAACCACATCAAGTTGTATGAAAAGGTGAATCCTTGATTGAGATCCAAAAATGGTAGCTCCCATTTAGGTCTTCTGAACAATGATGAAATATACTCTTATTTTACATTCCAATAGTTATAACGAGTTTTTATAAATATTATCTTTGATAATGTGTATACCTTGTCAAAAGAATACATAGCACACTAATGTTGGGTATCATATACCCTACAAGCACTTCCCTTAACTGACATTGGCTTGTATTAATAAAAGACTATTTCCTGAGAATGCCCAACTTTCTCGGCCTCATCCTTAGCTCTTTGACACAAATCTTCTATGGTCTCCAATCTCACAAATTCCAAATATAGTTTTGGGAAATAAAGTTAGTAGATCAAGAAATAGTTTGATGCTTGATTGTGCAAAAATAACCTATAAAGGAACTAGGATAAGAAAGACGAGTGGAAAATCACATTAGCTCTTTGTTCTAAGTGATTCTTTGTTCATCATTTTTCTCAACAAATGAAAAATTTAGAAAAAAAATCTCATATTTCAATCAGAAACATTGTTTCTAGATACACAAGATCTTTGAATGAGATTTGGCATTTTGGTCCTTAGTTGCAACCCGCTAGGGGAGACTCCAATTACAACCCTATAGAGGAGACTCACATAACTTTACACATTTTCTCTAATTTACAGAACATAAGAGTTTCCTCACTTTCGAGATCAAGTATATCTCTCATCAACTCTCTACTAATGGCACAATTATCCTTGCACAAAATCTACAAACAAACGCTAAACATTGTCGTTATAAAAGCAGGATGGAGTTGACTGATAAAAAATACCACTATCCATGACTAAAGTCATCTCCATTTCTAAGAGAGAACCTTGCAAATATAGGAGAACCATTTAATGAAGGCTCGAACAACTTTCATATCTATAGGAATGCCTATCTGAAACAAAGTTAAAATAACTGGGAAGCGATAGCTTAGAAAAAAAGAGGCAATGAATCAACCTTTACAAAAGAGATGGTTGTCTCTTTAATGAATCTTTCAGTGCATGCTTTAAATTATGTTGGAGAATACATGTACCTCTAAACGTGTTCTTCAAGAGATAATAAATGTTATCAGAGAAGATGCCCCTTTCAAACTGGTGTAGAATTTAATAGGAGGAAATAGTAATCCATCATTTAACAACTAAGAATGTTTGGGACTATAATGGACCATTCAGTATCTAATTGTACATGAGGTTAAAGGCTTGTTTTATATTGGAGTTGAAATTAGGAAGAAGGTACTTGAAATTCTAACTTCCCAAACACCATAAGCTTTCTTGAAGCGTACTTTCATATAAGATATTTCATACACACATTATAATTCTAAGTGAGTCCTCGAAATCTAAATTTTGTAGAAGAATGCTTAGCTGAATAGATATTTATGTTAAAGCCTTGGAGTTCAATCCTATTCCCTCATAGTAGCTAAGTTGTTCCCCTAAATATCATTTCACTCATTTGGTCTGCTAGAAACATTCTCTCCACTGTTTGCAGGACTAGGGCTTGTTTCAGCTTGAGCTTGCTGAGTTGTTGAAAAGGAAGCCTTGAATGGCCCTGCAAGAGAGACCTAAAAGTTCCTGCTTGTCCCTCTACCACTAAAAATGATATCCATCTATTCTCATCAACAGTGATTTTGACAATACATTGGGTTCTCTAGGAGCTGGCGACTATGACTCATATGTAGCATTCATGTTGGGAATTTTATGTCTCATTATTGATTCTAGCTAGGTGCCACCTCATCCAATTATTTTCCTTTTTAATGGTGCGGAAGAAACTTTCGATTGGCATCTCATGGATTTTTGAAGAAACATAAATGGAAGGAAACAATCAGAGCTTTTATAAATGTGGAAGCATTTGGCACATGAGTACTTGATTTGGTTTTCCAATATGGTCCTCGGTCATGGACTTTTTTTGTCTACACTAAGTCAATAGTTTATGACGCATAGTACAACAAAAGATAATTGTTCCTCTCATTAGTGGAGATACGGATTATCAAATATTTGTTGAGGACTACATGCATATCCCTGGATTAGATATTATTTTCATCATTCGAGGCTATTTCTATCACACTAGATATGACAAGCCAAATACTTTTTTCCTAGCAGCATACAAGTTTGAGGGGAGAACTTAATCAACTTATTGTAAGCACTTTAAAATTCCTTCTAGTTAAGAAATGCTTAAGAAAGAGTTGATCTCATGGTTGTAGAAAGAAACACCCTATAGGATCGGATAGTTTTCTTCAATATCTTTCATGTTTTATGTTTATTTATTCAAAGAAAATAGCTAGGATATTACATGTTTTGCCTATTATGTTTATTCTTCTTAATCTTCTACTTTCCATGTGTTCTAATTTCATGTGTCTCTCCCAGCTCACAGTTCTTTGGTGTATCTTTAAAGGTATGGTGTTGCATGTAGTGGGGTGATTTTTAGCAGTAATTGTACTTGCGGTGTTTGCTTTCTTGATATTGCTAGTGTCAAATTTAGCTATGAACTGGTATGCACATTCTTGCCAGGTGATGCTTATGTTTGTTCCAAGTGCTATTGTTGACTTATTATTTCCAAATGCAATCTGGAGAGACTCATTATCTAATAATATGCCTAAAATTGATAAGCCTTCTAAAGAGGAATGGGTGAGCCATTGGGAAGAAGTCACCTTTTATGATACAATTAATTGTCTACTTGTATACTAGACTTGGTGGAAGAATTTTGACATTTGGTGGGAATCAAATTTTGTTTTAATGTGGCTAGTTTTCACTATTTCTGAAAAATTATTTGGTCAAAATTTGCTTAGGTCACTCATGGATTACAATATTACACTAATTTTTCCTATTGTATTTTGTCTCTACTTTGGTGGAATTCATTTGCAATTTCTGATTGGGAAGATGGGAATGTTTGGTCTATCCCAGAACGCAATGGATATATATATTTTTTGTTATTATTGTTGGAACTATGAATATAATTATTGTTGGGTGGTGTGTTGGGCTATTGATCCCCATTGTGGAGAGTTTGTAATCAAATATTGTACCACTACAGTTGCTTGTACACTCAGTTGATCCCTATTGTGGAGAGTGTTGGTTAAAACTATTGTACCACTATAGTTTCTTGTATACTCAATTGAGCCCTACTGTGGGGAGGTAGGTTAAAAAAGTGTACCAAAATCTTGATTATGATTTTGCATGTCTTCTTGACAATCTAATTCATATCCTGTCTAAGACCAACATTCATATTACAAAGAATTGGAAGCTTAGGTTTTCTATTTTCAGATGGCACAACTTCACTTATGTTCCGTATGTTGTTATTCACTGCATTAATAGAGCATAGGAAGATTTCTTTTTTTGGGTTAATATGATGAGGGTTATGCCCTACAAGGGAATTGATAGGAGGAACAAAAACTTATATTGATAAACAATCAATATTCGATGCATTTAAAAGGATTTCCCTTAAATTCAGCACACCTTAACATGTACTACTTAGAGGGCCACCCACTGAATATGCATTTGTTTCTAACCCTAACATTGTTGCACCATTACCCCAGTTTCCATTATTTACATTAGTATTAGGTACTTGAGAAGAGATTACCATGTTAATATCACTTGCCCCCAATATTTGAACAATATTTATTTCAGTGGTTAAGGTGGTCAAATCCCTTCCATGCTTCTACTGCTACTATTACATCAATTGCAACACCAAAGCATTATTTTTTAAATTCACTAAGATTTTTCCACTACTACCTCCACCCAGGCCAATAGGAAGACTACATTGTGTGAAATCCTTCAAGATCATCAACAGACGAAATTATATCTCTAAGTCTAGTATTTTGTTGTCTTTGTTGTAATTGATCTAGTCCAATTCCAGTTGATGAACATGAAAATGTAGTCCCTGGATTGTTTATAGTTGCAATTGCTTGAGATATTCCAATGTTGGGAATAACACTGAGAGGGGGGGGTGAATCCTTATTTACAAATCAATAACTTTTTTATTTCCATAATCAAATTTATATATGCTACTTCAGTGAAGGGAGCTCACATGTGCATGCAACTGTTCTTAAGGTAACCAGCATATATCCAGTGAACTTTTGGTTCAGTTAATTCATCATATGTTGAACTTGAACTAGTGCATCAATACTTTATTAAAAATTAAACAATAATCATGTGCAGTAGTAATAGAATAAACCACCACACATAAGCAACACATATGAACACCTAGATTTAAGGTGGAAATCCAATGTGGGAGAAAAACCACTTTTTGTTGTTGTCTTTGTCTTTTTTTAATATAGAGAATAATATTTTTACAATCTTGTACTAGTGTAGACTCATACCAGTACATAGGTACCCACCTGCAGAAGGCTATAATCTTCTCTCGTTCTCCAACTTCTACTAGAAGGGAGCTACAACCCCCTAGCTCTTGTACTAGCTGATATGTTTACTAGTACATAGGCATCGACCTACAGAAGGCTACAACCTTCACTCGTTCTCTAGCTAATACTAGAAGGGATCTCCAATTCCTTGATCAAATCATCAGCCACTACTGGTAGGAAGCTTTGACTTCCTCACTGAAGGCTCCAACCCTTAGTATCCTCTAGGGACCACATTTCATAAATTTTCATACTCAATACTCCTGGTACACAACAACACAATATTTAGGCCACGTTTCATCAAATTTTCACACTGGGCCCATTAGTAACATTGAAGCTCAAAATCAATCATGACTACAATACATCCATTAAATACATCTACATCAACCAATCAATGAAACTCAATCATCAATCTCTAATATAACTGAAACCCAATCGTCAATCTCTAAGTCAACCATAACTAAATCAATCAATCATTGAAACCTCTGACATACTGAATCACTAAAACCTATGACATACTAAATCAAACAATCACTGAATCTCTAACACAACTGAATCAACCATTCATTCAAACTTAATCAAATTCAACCAAACAACTAGAATAGATAGATAAATGTAACAAGTACACAAATCTAAACACAAAACACTGCATCAACAACCATAACAAATTGTAACCTCAAAATTGATATGTAAGAATGTATACATTCCTTCAATATAGCCAACTTGTGTGTATACGCTACTTTCTTTAGCCCAACCTGCATATACCTCTTAAGATACTGAATCATAAAAACTTTGAACCACAAACTATACTAATCAATGACATTCTGAAGATCTACTGTCATATTACAGAGTTCTAAATAGATAGAAACAATTATCACCCTTCTTTCTCAATCAATCAATCAATCAAACTCAATTTCCTTATACATTTAATCATCCCTCAAAATCAAGATTTTATTTTTCATATGCTACTTGGAAGAGCCGAACTAGCATGTATATGAACCTTCAGCAAAGTGAACCGACATATAGATTTGCAAATACTTACTTATAACTTCGTTCCAATTCCCGACTTTAGACATACCCAAATCATTACATATAAAGGATAAAACATGTGTTAGGAATAAGATCTATTCTATCCATTATCAGATCACAAAATGATAAGTCATTATGATCCTGATCCATCATTAGATCTCATCCATCATCAAACACAAGGTGCATACTTAGTCTAGATCAGGCAAAGTGTAAGAAATCCGTAACATGCATATTTTCCTTTGATCGAACAGTTCATAAGATATTCATTGCTTGTGCTCTCAACCCTTTGATCTTCTCATCCTTGTATACTTATATCCTTTGTCAATACCTCAGACCAAAATTTCAGACCAATACCTTGGATCGAAAATCTCAAACCAAAACCTCAGACAAATACCTCAGACCAAAACCTCAGACCAATACCTTAGACCAAAACCTTAATTTTCCATCCCGTACGTGCTTTTCCTTCTGTGAGAGTGCATGCATACGTATACGCTTCTTTTGTTCCATGAGCTCATGTGTGTACGCTATTTAGACAAGGTGAACCAAAGTATACTTCTTAAACCATTATCTTTATTCAATTTATTCATTCTGATCTGTAGCCCTTTGTTCCTTCATCCTATTCTTCTATACCATTAATTTGTTCCCTCAAAATAGATTTGTTATAATTTGATTTGCCATATTATTTTTGAAATGATTCCTTTGAACTTCCCTGCATTTTGTCACATATGTCAACACAACTACCATGCATTTTGTCACATCTGATATCTCTCCTGTAGATTCATCTAGTTACCATATACAAGTGAGTTGTTCTGCTATATGTGGGTTGCTATCAAGTACAACACATGCATCATAATGCTGATAATCTCCCCCTTTGGACTTGATGGCAACCATATTGTTGTTGATTACTTCAAGCTGTAGAACTTGCTAGATGTGTCAAGAAACACCAAGATACTCTCCCCCTTTGACATCAAGTGCAAAGGGAGGATCATGATATTCTCTCCATTTGAGATCAAGGGGAAAGGGCTAACTAAAATGAAGACTTCCATATTTGAATAGTTGAATATGAACATTGATCATGCTCCCCTAGGCACAAGCTGAATTCTTTGGTTAAACTCCCCCTTTGTACATGCGGATATGCACCAAACCATCCATGCTTCTCATGAGCACATGTAGAGTCTGCAAAAATATTTTCCAAAAGAATAATGTGACTCTATAACTCAACTATATGAGTAATAGCTTCCTATCACCAATGACTCATGCATACATCAATCTCCCAACCAAGTGGGGATATACCAATTGTTTATACATGATTGACATATAGAAATGATTACATCATCCTTCCCATTCATAGTGGGGGTACAAATTACATCATATGACAAAAAAGGACTCGTTAAAAGACTATGACAGACATAGACATATTATTACATCATGGGCCTTCATATGACCTTTACATTGAGTGATATACATGACATTTGTAGACCAAATATTTAAACAAGACCATCACAGTCATCAACAACTATAATATACCATATATGATTAGCACCATAAGAATCTGTCAGCAACATCCAAACCAACAACCTATATATGTCCATCATCAGTTCCCAATATATGACAATGTAAATACCATCAATATGTGACAAAGTATGTCGCATATAGATATCAACTCATCCTCTTGATTTCATCAATATCACCTTGCTTCATTTCCTTAGTAGAAAGAGCCTTATCATAACCTTCAATGAATCAACTAAGCATATGTCATATCTCCATGAAGTAACACAAAAGCATTCACATCATATCATATGTATGTGAAAACACCATAGTAATAACATCATCATCGAGAACTGCATGATATTTCCACAAGAACCCTCAATATATCAACCATGTATCATCACTAGGGAACATCCCACATCTGATAAGCATGAACCATGATAATCAACATATGTGAGTATCAAACCTATTATCATAAAGTAAGAAGTCATCATTATCTGACTAAGTAAGCCATGTCTCTGAATATCCATGTCTTCAAATAGCTATGTCTTCATGAGACCTGCAATAGCATCATTCTCTTGGCCAACTATCAATATGCAACTTAAGTAATCATCCATATATCCAGCATAATGTGTATCCATCAAAGAGATAGCAATATGAATCTAGCAACCCATGAGCTCATAGTAATTTGTCAAACTTTCTGGATACCATCAAGAGAAACAATCCTCAACCAATATATCATGTGAGAGCTAAGAACTATGGGAATCTTGCCCCATAACTACACCGTATGAAATTTATGCATCTTTGAAATAGTCATCCATAATCATGCATAAATCTGATTTGAATAACAACTATGTAACCCCAAGAAATACAAGTATCATCTGAGACTTTATCATAGGCAACTCATAATCACAACACAACATGATGTATCATTTCAATACTTCATCCACATAAGCATCATCACAATTGATAAGAATCATTAGGTACCAAAGACTTCTAAACATAATCCCAAAAATGCATTATTAGAAGCATAGCATATTCTCCCCCTGAACCTATGTCATTCGTTCACTGTCAGATCTAATCATTGCATATATGAGTAAGAATTATCAAGGCATCATCATCAATCCGATATACATCAAGTCATCAACAACGTATGAGGATCAAAGGCACTTCTAAATAACATCCATAGACTGTATTCATCAATCATCAAGATAGAAAAGATAATTGATAATTGTCTGAGCCATATTAGATCATTTTTCTGAGTTTGTCCCATTGCTTCTTCATCAAATCAACATATACTTGGTTGTGCAGCTTCGAACTCGTGTATATACGTGATTTGTCATCATGATAACTAGGTATGAGAATTAGAACACTGAGATTTCATTCTTTTAGTTCCTCCTAAGTTTGTTCTATCTATATACTGAGCTATGCCACATATTTCTGGTTGTGCTTCCTTCTTCTTCCATACCTTGAAGTGTGATGATGTTTTATCCTCTTGGCATGTTGTCTGAAATTTGCTACTGCATTCTTTTTCTATACGCCCAAACTTGTTACAAGCATAACATCTTATATGTTTCATATTCCCTCTATAGTAGTTAATGTCTTTGTGACCAAACATATTGCAAGAAAAACAATATCCCTTAAGGTACCTGGAAGCTGATGATCTTTGTGTGTGATGGTTATTAGCTTGAACCATTCCACTTATGCATCTTGCTGTAACATGTCAAAATTATGACATACAAAACATTCAACATTATTCATCAGAGGAAAGAATCAATTAGCACTTCCACGGTGTTGAAGGAGTTTTATATTTTTGGGTGGAACCCTAGCAGACTGAAAGTTATCTGAACAAAGAAACATGCAGACACACAGCCATTATGCTAGAAAAGCTATTTCTAAAGTAAGAAGGACGTACCTCTCGTCCTACGTTCGGGTAGTTCCTCAAGGGTCCCAACCCTTCTTCACGTCCCTTTCACTCCTTTGCCCTGCAAAACCAACAATTCCAAAGAATGCAGCAGTATATGGACAAAGATTTATACAAAAACCATCTTTATGTTATACAAGAAAGGAGTTAGTTATAAACTTTTAGACATCCATTCATACATGAAATTCAAACATGAACATCATTAACATAAAGAAGAAGCATATCGGGAACAAGACGTGTTTCTTTATTAGACAAATAGAATAGTAAAAAAAAGAGCAATATCACCTGAACAACCTCTGCAGGCTCAAAGCTCAGCCTCCTTCTGGATCCGTCCCGCCTCAAGCCTCTAG
>APFE031723360.1:49378-153432 GCA_000404065.3 Pinus taeda
CGTCCATGTGGGAGGGTGGTGGATTAGAACTTGAGCTTTGATGGCTTCTTTAAGACCACTGATAAAACATTCCGTGTAGAACTCATCTGAGAGACGCTGAGTGCGGAAGGCTAAGGCTTCAAAAGCGGTGATATATTCATCCACTGTACCCGTCTGTCGGAGCTTAGTGAGACTGCCCAAAAAGGAGTCTCCCCATTCAAAACGATCTCGAAGAGCTTTGGGAAATTGGACCCAACTCGAAAAAGGTGCATTGCGACGTTGATGCCATTCTGCCCATTGCCATCGTTCACTATCCAAGTACATGGTCGCCACTCCAATCTTAGTCCAATCATCTTCGAGACGATTTAATTTAAAATACTGTTCCATTTGTGCTAGCCATGTGGATGGGTTAGAACCGTCAAATTTCTGCATATCCAACTTGGGAGATCGCTAACTAGGTGGGAAATCTTTGTTGGGTGGTGGATGGGTGTGCCAGACGTGAGGAGAGTGGCTAGACTCACCCTCATGGTGTACATGGTCATTATAGTGGTCCTCGAGAGCTGGCTCCTTGCCCTTATACCACGGGCCAATACCGTGGGTTTTATTAATACCGTCCATCTAATACTACCGCCCATTTACCCTTTATCTAATACTACCGCCCATTTGCAACTAACTGTGGTCCCGTCATTAATTGCGGGTTAACCACTTACAAATATTAATATGGGCTTTATTGACTCTTGACTATGACATGATCCCATGACATAAATAAGGGGGTTAGGGTGGGACCCTAACAGAAAATTTGTGTATGAGAGAATGTGATTACATAGAAAAAAATTTCACCCATTAACAAAATTAAATAACACTGGGAGTTTGTATCAAATAGGAAGTTCATTGAAAAATTGTTTAAAATATTTTCTTCAAAAATTGATCTTCAAGTTGTGGGTTTAGAAGAGACAAAAAATTTGAGTCAGACTAGTGTTGATGACTTGCATGGCTCTCTAATTAAGCATGGGTATAGGCTGAATAGGTTAGATAGTATTTTGGAAAATGCATTTTCATCTAAAGATCCTATAGCTGTGGTAGAGACATGCATAAGTTCAGTCTTAGAATGAGAGTTTCACAAGAGTAGTCTTTCAAATATTGCTAGAAGAGTTCAAACTCATACTTTTAACCATTCATGCTTTCACATATTTGATAAATAAGGTTCTGCAATATTCCAAATTCAATTTAAATATATTCTTGTTTAAATATTGGAAAACTATCTTTTCTTGATGGATCTAATTATTAAGTTAAACAATGAATTCAAATAGATATACATGTCATTATTGTTAACTATTTAGCAAATTGATGACAAGTTTGTCTATGCTTTAATCACAATTATATCAGTTAATACAATTTTTTTGCTGAATTTGAGTTAATTTTACTTGAATTTAGATGTGTCTGCAAGTAACTATTATCAAATAGCCAAGTGTACATATTTGTCTTTTCTCTTGATTACCATAAGGCCTCTATTATTTTTTGTTGCTTGCATTTTAAACTAGATTCACAACATTTTCAGAAGTCTCAGTTTGCAATAGCAAGCTCATTGATGGCTAGCCCTTGTGTCAACTGAAGAATTTCTTTCTTGCAATTGCACTAGTTCAATTACCTCTTGTAAATTAGAAACATCACAAGTTAGCAGGTAGAGAGAGAGGGTGGGTTAATTGGACCCAATTGGGCTAGTGAGAACCACTAGCCCAAAGAATAATAAACTAATTTGGGGTTATGACCATGTGGTTTGCCAAATATTGATGAAGTCATTTTTTTCCATTAAATTTTTTGGGGCTAGGAGGGTGAACCTAGAGTTTTGTATTTTCAAATTTTATCTATTTATAATGGCTCCTTCAAAACTTAATATTTGGATTTTGTTTCATAACAAGCAAGTAGCAAAACTCCAATGAAGGTAGTAAAACACTTTTCAAAACAAATTTTAATGTGAAGAGAAAAATTTCTGCTTTTCATCATATTCTTCAGTTTATTTTAAATTGTAATGATTACTTTATGGATGACATTCTAAGAGACCAAGCCAAAGACTACTAGTGTGTATCATTACCAATTGCATCTGTATGTACATGGGACCAATTTATAAGAATGTTCTTGTAGACATTCCAAGAATATGATTACAATGAGGTATGTGTGGAACTTGAAAATCCTTGTAGATTTCAAGTAGGTTTCAAAGTAAGACTTATAATGATTTTCTTGTTGGATTCAAATTATTTGATTACCATTCAATGATGAAGATTCAGTTTATAAAGTAGAAGTAATGAGATGGTTTCAACAAACTTTGTCCCTTCCTTGAATTCAAAAAAATTCACAATGAAGAAGAAAATGCTATGTTGTTGAGTATATTTACTACTAATAAAATTAGTGTTGATGCTCAAGTTATTTTAAATTATGCTAAAGTAGAAAATCAAAAACCAATTATGTTATTTGAAAATATCAACAACAATAATTATTTTAACATCATGCTCCCTATAGCTAATTCTTATGAGTTTCTTGATGATCTCAACTACTTTTAGCCACATAATTTTGACCATCCAAAATTTAGTTCTTAAGAATATAAATTTAGTCAATTACAAAACATTCTTGAGATTACTTCAAGTAATTTTAAATATTATTTATATGCTAAAAATAATAATGAACTCATCAATCATTTGTTGAAGATGTTATGACTCACGTTAGGTTGTTCCCCAAAACTTGTGAGAAAAGGGAATACCGCCCAGTTAACCACTAACCAATCTTCAATCTTTTAGATGCGGCATCCAAAGAGGGCTCTCTATATGATTTAACTTTGTTTATTTGAAGTTTTTATGCTAGTTATGATGTGCAAAGGTTTGTTTTAAATGGGTCTGGATTGTGATTTCAAACAGAGGTAGGAAGAGTTAATTCCATTGGGCAATGGAGTCTATGAAGGTGGATGAGTGTGTTTCTGTGATGATGGGAAATGCTACATAGCAAGATAATCACTTTGGAACAATATTGAAAGCTAGTGATTGAGGGGATGTAGGCCATGGGATAAAGGGAAGTCAAGAATCCTTTATCATGGTGGCAGAGCAAACGTGCGTGAATATTTTCAATGAGGAGTGAAGAATTCCTTGACAATGTTATTAAGAATATGAAACATATATGAGATTTGCAAACATATAAAACAAAAAAACACATTTTAGAAAAACTTATTGAGCCAAAGAAAGTAGCAGAGTCTAGAATCATCAAATCCATAGTCAGAAGGTCTACCATCAATGCATCTCAAGAGCATTTGTATTAATAAATATGAGAGTTATAGTGCAGTTTCAGTAGGAGAATCACCAACCCCTAATACATTCTTTGGGGGTTATTTATACAAAAAAAGAGTTGATAAGATAAGGAGCAATAACTTCCTTCACCTACTTTGTTAGAGAAATAGATGCAGAAATAAAGGTATGAGTTATTGTGATTTGTTCACGTGCTCTTGATTCATCTTTAATGTGTCCTAATCCTCGGTTGAGCTCCTTCCTTCATATCTACCACGTTTCTTGCTCGAGATCCTTCCTTCATATCTACCACGTTTCTTGCTCGTTGACCAGGTGTACTTAGGCAAAAATTCCAAATTTATTTAGGAAAAACTTCGAGCATACTTTGCCACCACTGTTGTGTACACAACTGATGTCTTTGTATTTTTACAAGTATTTCATCACTTATGCCACCACTTTTGTGTAGGCAACTGATGTCTTTGTATTTTTACAAGTATTTCATCACCATGAGTATACCTATGAAAATTAGGCTTAACTTCAAAAAGATGATTTACTTCATGTTCTATGAAAAAAAAATTATCCAATTTGTCATACAAGCTCTGTACAGAAGGAGGTCCTGTGTCTTCTGAGCTCTTGGATGATGCAGTGATCTCATTTGTTAAATACATGTTCACCCGATGAGAATATTGTTGATGTGATAACGGTTTTTGATTGCTTATTACTAAACTAGGTAGACCCTTTTGCTACAAGTCTGTAAATTTCTCTTTGAAAGCATTAATATCCATCTGCATCTCTTAACACTTTGTTTCCAAAGTCTGTATGAGATTTCTCATTGTTAGCACCTTATTTATTGTCAAAATGGTGCCTATCCTCTCACTGACCTCCAAATCTGCTCATTGTTCCTTAGTATTGGTGTTCAAAAAATGGATGAGCGCATTGGCCTGCTCAGGCATATTTCCTAATGATGCCGAGGCCCTTTGCATTTGCTCTGGTTCCCTTTCTATTAATTCAATTTGTTCATACATTGTCTGAATTGATCACCATTGGTTAGTAATGGACTCGCCAATCTTGGTCCACAAAATCATTTTAATATATGCGAGAGGTTTATGCAAAGTGAGATCCTTTTCCAGTGATTTCACCTTGTTATCTAGGGCCTTCACCTCTCTGGTCTTCTCTACTAGTGTTATTTATTATTTGTCATAGCTCACTTCTAGCTTGGCTAGTCTTTCTTTTGTCTCTTTGAGCTCTCACATTTGAGCTTCTAGCTCTTTCACTTCCTTCATCATTTCTTCCATCCTCATGCTGGTCTCAAGCCATGTTGTTGTTGTTGTTGTAGCATGTGTAGTTGTTGTGCCTATTGTGGATGGTTGCTTAGTGGGAGGGATTGCTACTGTGTTTGTGGGGGAAGCAGAGACAATTGTTGGATCTGTTACGGGTGGCTGGGAGGTCGACTCTCCCTGCTTAGTTTGCAAGGCTTTCTCCAACTCTTGCTCTATCTGCATTAGCCTTTGGTTCATTCTCATCAATAAATCCATGACATCCTCTTCTGCTTTTTCTTATGCTAGTTCTGTTGTTTGGGGATGCATGGTGACACATAGCTTCAATTGCTTTCTAAGGGTAGCAATATATTCCTCCTTCTTTTTTATCAATGCTTTGATGCCCTTGGCATCCTTGGGATCACGTCCCAACTCAAGAATTATTTCTTCCAGAGTCTTTATTGAGTTGTCTTTGGCTAGAGAAGAGATCTTCTCCAAATCCAACTGAGCAGATGTATTACTCAATGACTTTTAAGTGGCGGGCCAACATTGCCTTGTGTGCTAGTGTAGCATAGACCATTTCACCCGTTTGTTTGTGCAATTCTATTTGGTCCATTGGGTGTATGTCTTTGGCAAGGACTTCTAGATTGGTCCTTATGTAATGAGCTCCAGACTGTGGCTGTTGAACCTTGGGCTTGAAATGACTTAAAATAATTTTCTCCTCCTTGATGTCATAGGCTGCCATTAGTCTATGGTGTTTGGAGGGTGTCATCTTAAGAAACTAATCATATAACTAAATAGTGACTCATCTTGAGCCTTAATATCCATGAATCATTGTTTGATGTTTGATGGTTTCTTGGCTTGTGACCTTGAGGAGCAGACTTCCATTCCATGTCGCCTCTCCCTTTCTTGTCTGTGAGAGCTAGCAGAAGTCTATTGGCTTATGGCCCTCTCTCCTCTTGTGCTTCCAGTGATGTCTTCCACAGTGTCCTCTTCAGGAGGATCTACCCTTTGCCTCTTGGCCTCTTGTTGCCCTGTTGACCCACTTGCAGTTGTGGTCTCTTCTCGGTCACTTTTCTTACTTCTCTCCTCACGAAGAGGAGTGTGCAGTGCTGGTACCTCTGGTGCTTGTGTCTATAGTGAAGGGGTTTTCCCTTGACTATGTTCTTTTGAGGTAGTAGGTTGTTCTTCCATTGTTTCCTATTCTGCAACTACCAACTCATTGCCCTTTGCTGTCCCTGTTGTTGGTGTAGTCCTTTCCTCAGCAACCTCTTGTGCAGTTGTGGGAGTTGATGAGCTTTCCCCGGTTTGCGGTGGCTTTTTGAAAGACACCTACCGAAAAGAATCCAAGTTAAGAGTTTTTTCCAAATCTTTCATGGTTTGTTCCATTTTTTCTTCCTCAGTTAACTCTTCAACTAGTGTGCCCTCCAACCACTCATCTTGGTTGGCATACTTTTCTATGTCATGGATGTTGTAGTGTTCATAGGGTGCTAGCCTATATTTTACCCTTCTTGCATTGATAAAGCCATAAGGGTCATAGGGTACCCACCAAAAGCTTCTCTTGAGGCTGAATGTTTGACCCAATAGTTCATCAACATCCTTCCATCCCTCTTTCTTGTTCATAACAAAGGGGCCTAATTAGTCTCTCAGTTTCAATCAGGCCATTTTCTTTGTGCTATGGAAGTGACTCAGATTTGAATTGATGAATTGCCTGAAATATTCCAGGGAAAATAGTCTCATTGGCACATATCTGGGCAGCCTGTAAGGGCCTAGCTCATAGCCATATATCCTCAGAATAGTGTGATTCTCGTAAAAGTACCACTCACCTATTTTATAGTTTTTGGAGAGCTGTAGTATTTTTTTCATATCATGTGTTAGTCTACGAGGAGGGGTTCTCATCAGGAGAGAAGAGACTGAATATACAAATAATTCAATAAACTCACAATAAGAGTAGGGAGAAGTGTGGACATCATGAAAGATTGGGGTCCAAAAAATCACAGACCTCCTTTCCCCTTTATTGTCTAATTTTCTAATGGGGAATTGGAAGATATATGGCTGGTAATATAAAAATAGATGATAGATATAGGAAGAATATTTGAAGATTCCCTCCCTATCTTGCCTCAACAATTGGTCATGCATCTTGTTGGCAATAAACTTGGTTTAGTTGTATATGACAGTAGGGGGCTGCCCTGGGGTAAAGATAGACATCATAACCAGTATGGTTTCATCAATATGCTCACTTGTCTTGAACCCCAGTACAAAAGATATTAACCACTAATCTACCCATTTCAGTGAAACAGGCATAGTGAAAAGGAGGTGGCTCCTTAGGCTAGCTATCCACTCTCATGAACACTTTGGAAATTCTGGTTATCTCTGAGCTCGAGATTTTGGGAGCTTCATCTAGCAAGTACTTCATGGTAAGAGGAAACTGGAAGTGGGTTGGTTTGAAGTTCAACATCTGATTTATAGAGTCAGGAGTGATATAAAAAAGAGTAGTCCGAGATGGGACTCTTAATTGCCCTATTTGTTGGCTCATAGTTCTCACAACAAAGGTGAATGATCTCAGGGAATATATTTATAGAGGGGAGGTAGTATCTGGGTAGATTTGATTCCCAAATGCCATAAACATCATCTTGATTTAAGTAACTATTTCTGAGCTCACAGACTTTTTGAAGATGGTTTTGGTAGCCTACTAGATCTTGGATTAGATAGTCTCTATCAGCCAATGGCAAATGTTCCAACTATTTGTGGGGTTCATTGAGGGGAGTGATGTTTAAGGCCACTGGACCTTCCATGGCTAAGCTCTGTTGCTTTTAAAATAGGAACTTTTGACTCTGTTCAGGCAAAATGGGTAGAACGATGGCTCTGTGGATTTCTCCAAGATTTTCACCATTGGAACTGGTTTGTTGGCTTCAATTTAGCTCTATGGATTGAAGTTTGCTGGAGAAACAGGAGCTATGGACTTTTTTGGAACAATGGGCTACAATGGTGAGCAAAGATAGCATTGGGGATTTCCTGGAGAGTTTACAGGGCCGAACAAGCTCAATTTTAGCTTACTGTGTGGATTTATGGTGAATTTGGTAGCTCAGAGGCTTATGAGGGATTTTTGGTCAGCAACACAGTGTTCTTTTCAAATTTATAGGTTTTGTGGCCAATTTTACAGAGAAAAGAAATGAGAAACATAGTCGGGGGCACATTATTGTAAAACTTATTTTCTCGGTGGAATGGCTTATTTGCAGGTGACTAGGTGGGCCGATGGGCCGAGCTGTGTAATAAACTTGCTGGTTGGCGGACTTGAACGGTCTAAAATAGTGTTTTGCATGTAATTTTGCATGCACACGTCTCTTGGAAAAAGCTAAGGTAAGTGTTAAAAATAAACGCTTTCACCCTTTTTACTCGAAAATTTTGACTTTGGTGGGTTAGTGGCGCTTTTTTCAGATGACATCAGTAGGACGTCATTTTGTCATGTAGCGGGGTATGGATGCTGACATGGCAAGTGACGTGGCATATGACGTGGCGGGTGGCATGGTGGGTGACATCATCAGGTGACGTGGGCATGAAATCAGCACGGAGGCAGGCGGGTGGTAAGTGGTATTCCCCACACTACTTTTACGGGCAAGTGGTTTCAGGGGAGGGGGCTCCTAACACACCGGGTGCTTGACACGCATCCTCAGTAAGGCAGAAATACCGCCCAACCCCTGGATGCTATCGTTCGGCAAGTTGGGGCTTCTAAAATCTCCGACTACCATTAGATGTGGGAACGCCAATCAGACGATTGGCGGGTGATGGACGTGGCGGAAGGTTAGCGGTGGGAGACCCGCTTTAGTTTTTGCGATTTCTAAGGTTTTCTGGTGTATTTCGGACTTTGCAAAAGTGGGTTTTTTGGGGGAAAAATGCGGGTTTCGGCTATTTTATTTAGCCAGAGGCCAAGTAAGTCCCGATGGGCACATGGAGGGTTGTCATTGGCCCCTGGTGGACCAATAACTCCCTAGAAAAATGTTAAAAGATGGCTATAGTTAGCCAAGGGTTGAGGTATTAGATTTTTTAGGGATTTTTGTGTTTTTATACATAGTAAGGGAGGGGAATGTACATAGGAGCTATATAATAAGGTTGGTAGGTTAATATGATTATGTGGGATGGGTTTGCATGGTTTAGGCTAAGTTTATAGAGTGACAACTTAGGCAAGGGGGGGAATGAAAATATGACAAGTGGTGAAGTTTAGGAAACTTTGGTAAGATGGAATAAAGACTTTTTACACAAGAAATGTGGCTTGTTTTGCCTAGGTAAAACATCTTTTCACTAAGTTTTTCTATGGGATGAAGTGGACTAAAGGTAATGAGCAGATCTCATTGCCCTTTGGGGGGGAATGTTAGTAAGTGTTTTTTGGGAAAATGGGGAGGGGAATTATTCATGCTCCATTTGTTTTGTAGCCACCTTGTCATGGTACCTTATGATTCTATGAGATGACAACTTGTTCCCAAGGAGAAAATTGCCCACAAACCATGCTTCTATACCATCAAAACTACCTACCCAACCTAGTATACCTAACATTTTCTCTTCATTTTCATTGGGTGCACTTGAACTAGAAAACCCTGATTCTTCTCTTTTCTTTTAGCTTCCCTCCTATCTAAGTCTACCCTTATTTCTTCGAGGGCTCAGATTAAGCTGTTGAGACCCTTTCCTTCTTTGCGTAACTACTTGTCTGCCAAGCTTAAACTGTTTGTGTAGACTTTTATTCTCTAGTCTAAGACAAGTAAATTCAAACATGATCTAGCCAGGATTAGACTATCTGGCTATTCATCAATTGTAACAAGAGTCAACCACCTATACATAGTGAATTTCTTCAAAATATGGAACCTTTGCAGCATAAAAAAGGATGAACATATTTGGCACTTCTCCAATCAATCATGAAAAATGAAACCTATTGGTATAGGAAGCTAATAGTGGCTCCACTTAGGGATGGCTTTTCCTAGTGAAAAATCAAGAACAACAGGTCAAATGGCCTTATATTTAGTTTTTTGTTGTATTCTGAAATTTCTCCTTTGTTGTTCACAAAATGGCTCCTCTATAATTCCTGTATTTCTCATGACCTTACTCTAAAAATTGCAGCCCTATTTTGGGTACTCAATTTGATTATTTCTCATCATTCTCACAACTTCCCAAGTCTATTTCTTTAGCTTCTTCTGATAGATTTAAAATGCAGTACCCAATGGTGACACAATTCCTTGCCTTCTCATCAAAATTTTCTATAAATTATTCCTTATCCTATTGTTGTAATAAAATGTAGAAAGTAAACACTACTATGTACAAATTAAAGTGTTGGTATTTTTAACAAGGTGATTCAAAGTAATGCTTCAACATTTTACCATTTACTGGTCCCTCATCTCCCTCTATCCCATCAAGCCTTTTCAAAAATTAAGTGTTGTTTAATTGTACAGTCTGAATGATAAATCGTCCTCTCCATAAGAAATCAAATTTTCCATGTTTTCCCCTATCTTCTCTTCTGGAATCCCATTTTAAAACTTTATCCCCAATGAAAAAATCCTCTGCTTTGGTTCTTTTATCAAATATCATTTTAAGCTTTTCTTGTAGAACTTGGGCTTTATGATAGACCTCTTGTCTTGTCTGGTGCAAGTGAATGGTTTGATTGATCCTTCTCTGAATATCATTAGGTTCTGCTTGTATCTCTTGTAGCAGCTTTATCACTGGGACTCCCAAAGAAGAAGGGAATATTGCCTCCATTCCATAAACCAATTGATAGGGACTGGTCCAAATAGATCTCTTGGTGGTCAATATGTGTGCCCATAGGGCATTCACAAGCTTTTTATGCCAGTTTTTCTTGTTCTCCTCCAAGACTTTCTTAATGATGTTGATCAAGCTCTTGTTGCAGGATTCAGCTAGGCCATTACCTTGAGGGTAATAGGCTGTGGAATGGCCCAAGGTAATGTGGTATTTATGACATAAATTAATCATTTTGTTAGACTTAAAGGCAACAACATTGTCTGTAATAATTTTCTCCAGGCAGCCAAACCTAGACAAGATGTTGGTCTCAAGGAATTGAATGATTATTGAGTCATTCGCTTGCCTGTAAGGGATGGCCTCTATCCACTTGGTAAAATAGTATGTAGCAGTCAAAATCCACTTGTGCTGGCGAGAGGATGAAGAGTGGATTTCCCCAATGAAGTCCAAGCCCCATTGTTGAAATGGTTTCTCAGTGGAAATGGGATTGAGGGGCAGAGGCAACAACTTTTTCTTGCCTTCAAAAAATTGGCATTTGTGGCAAGAAGTTACATATTTTTTCACATCAGCAAATAGGGTGGGCCAATAAAATCCAACCCTTATGATTTTATCAGCAGTTTATTTCCAATACAAATGTCCACCACAATCCCTTGCAGGAAATTATTTAAGTACTTTGTCAGTTTCTTCTTTGATTAGACAATTTAATAAAACACCTTCATGGTTTTTCCAAAAGACAACATGATCTAAAATGCAGAACTTGGAAGCTTTCATTTTCAAAAATATTTTCTTAGTCCTGGATAATCCTGGAGGAGCAAGTTTAATAATACAAAAGATATGATAGCATACCAGGATGATTGTAGAAATGCTTGATTGAACTGTGGAGTTGCCATCTCATGCTCATTATCTAGTTGACTTATGTCAAGGGCTTGAAAGTTAGTTTTAGTCATGAGTTTAGCTAGTCCGTGTCCTTTTATCAGTTTTGTTAGTTTAATTTCAATGTCATATTCCAGTATGGTAGCTATCCATTTTCCCCTCTTGCCTTCAATGCCCTCTTGGGTCAGGATGTCTTTAACAACAATGTTGGTCACATAAGCGATCACATGAGAGTACAAGATGTAAACTCTAAAGTCCTTGATCGCCTTTACAAGGGCATATGCTTGTTTCTCCATGATTTGATATTTAAGTGGAGAATATCTAAGGGCTTTGCTGAAGAAGGCTATGGGTTTTTCACATCCCTGGTCATCTTTTTGGAGCAAGACAACAACAATTGTATGTTCTGATGCAAATGAGAATATGATAAAGTCCTTGTCAAAATTGGGGCTTGTTAGGACTCATGTTTGAGTCAAAGATTTTTTGATTTCTTCAAAGGCTTGCTTAGTTTCCATTGTCCACTTAACCTTGGAGACTTTTTTGAGCATGTTGTTCAACAATCTTATTAGCTCAGCCAAGTTTGGTATGATTCTTCTGAGAAAGTTGATCTTTCCCAAAAAGGTGTGTAGTTCTTTTATGTTTCTGGGATGAGGGACTTGTAAGATAGATTATATTCTATCTGGATCAATTCTAATGCCTTCTTTAGAGATGATATGGCCTAATAATTTTCTTTCTTCTAGGCCAAACAATGATTTCTTTGGATTTAATGATATACCATATTTTCTGCAAATTAAGAATACTTGCCTTAGATGATCTAGGTGCTCTTGATCTGATTTGGAGAAAGTTGTAAGGTCATCTAGGTAAATGACTAAAAAGTCATGGATTTCTTTAGCAAAAGCAATATCCATGGCTCTCTGAAAATTTGCTCCTGCATTCTTGAGTTCAAAAGGAATTTTCACATACTTGAATGTTCCCCATGGGGTTGTGAAAGCCGTTTTGTCTTGGTCATCAGGGTGCATTAGGATTTGATTGAAGCCTGAGAATCCATCTAACATTGATATCCTTGAAGCACCTACTACCCTTTGTAGGATGTGATCCATTTCGGGCAAAGGGTAATTATCCTTTAAAGAGACATTGTTCAAATTTCTTAAGTCAACACATAACCTTATCTCCCCTGTCTTCTTTCTAGTGGGTGCTAAATTTGAAACCCATTCTGAGAATCTGATTGAAGCTATAATTCTAGCTTCATACATTCTCTTAACTTCATTCTCAATCAAAGGGAGCAACATAGGGTTGACTCTCCTGAGTTTTTGTTTGAAAGGTTTTTGGTTTTCTTTGAGAGGTATTTTGTGTTGGATTACTACAGTATCATAAGACTTTAGGTCCTCATAACTCCATTCAAAGACATCTTGAAATTCTTTGAACAGGTATATATACTTGAGCTTTTGGTCAGGAGGTAGAGCTTTGGATAATTTTATCATTTTGGGATTTTCTGCAATTCCTAAATTATAGTCCTCAATTTCTACGTTCAATGGCTACATTTTAGGTTTCCTAGAGATGTCATTTGAGTCAAAAATGTCCTCTAAAGGAGTGATGCCTGTAGGTAGAAAATTATCCTTCAGCTCAATGATTTCACACTTTGCTGCAATTGCATTCTCACCATCTTTTTTACTGAGTTCTTGTAAATCTGTTTTGGTGAACTTGGTGGGATGTATAATTTAGTTTATTGTTTTAGTGGAGATATGTGTTTCAACTTTGTACATTTGATTGCTTTGCTCTATAGTGTTGGTATCTATTTTTGTGCTTGAGAACTCTTCTTTCAAAGTCAGGAAATTGTTGATTCGTGTGTCATTTTCAAACACCTGCCAATTTTTGACATTATTTGGCACTGTAGGTCTATGCTTTATTTCAGTAGTGAATAGGTGATTAGGATTGAATGGCAATTTGCAAGTGCTTGCAAAAGTTGCTAGACTATGGGCATGCAGATTTTGATTCCTTGGAATCTTGGTCAGTTAGGATTCAAGAAAGGTGTTGAGAATTTCCATTGTAGCAGCTCTATATGGCCTTAGCCTAAGATCATTTGTGATGAAGTTACCCTTTATTTGTTGAATGATGAGGTCAAAGTCCCCCAAAATTGATATCCGAGTTGCACCTAAGTTTTTTACCACTTTGAGTCCTAAAAGGAGGGCTTCATACTCGGCCATGTTGTTAGTGGACCTGAAATTCAATCTAAATGCATGTCCCTCACCGTGGTCATCCTTCATATTGTGTATCCAAACCCTTACCCCTACTCCTAGCTTATTAATAGATCTATCAAACTCTAGATACCATAGGTTTTCTTGATTTGAACTTGTATTAGGAGCCTTTTCCGTTTGCTCAGCAGGGATGGTTGGATTTATAGTCTCATAGGATTCTTTATGTGTGACTGTTAATTTATTGTTTTCCAAAATTTCTTGAATCTAAACTGCGGATTCTTTGTCTAGGAATTCATCCTGACTTAAATTCACCATTTTTGCATCAGTTTGGGTTCGAATCTCAATGTTGTATAAGATAAAAGAGTCCATGTCTAAATGTATAGAATAAATGGGAATGTTTTGGGGTTTTTCTTGACTACTTACCACATACTTCATCAAAGTTTCTCGGTATAGCCTTTTAGGCTGGCCGAAGACTAAGATAGTGGCATAAGACATGTATAGTTGCAAAGATCCTTGTAGCTTGGCACCACAGGATCTGGATAACAGCATTCCATTCTTGGGTGGGATATTAGCTACCACCACATCCATGAGAATTATCTTGGCTGGATATTGGACTAGTGACACACATAGATCCTTGATTAAGTCTAGACACCGGACCTGACTGGAATGAAAGGAAAACAAATCTTTGTATGGCCTTGTGATATCTAGGTCCAACTTTTCCATGACAGATTTGGGCATCAGATTATGTGAAGCTCCTGAATCAAACATTGCATTGTGAAGCACCTTGTCATGAATGTTTAAACTCACATAAAAGGGAGGGACACCTCCATCTATTGTTTTACCATTTGCTTTAGGGCCAAATTTAAGTTCTGGTTGATCATCAAGGATGTTCACTGAATCTTTGTTTTTTGAAATTTGTAATGATCTTCTGATTTGTTCCCTAAAAACTTCATGCCTAGCTAATTCAGATAATGGGATGGACACTTTTAACTTACTTATTTCAGCCTCCATATTAACGGGTTTTTGTTGTTTGTGTTTTGATATTTTGGGCAACAAGGTTGTGTCTTTAAACTGAGTTTTCAACAACTGCCTCTTTCGCTGGAATATTATGATGAAATAGGGTTGCTTGCTCACGATCTTCCAAAGTTTCTTCTACCACTTCTCTGAGTTGAGAGACATATGTAGGGTGTTGTTTTTATTTATCTTTGTCTGAAACATCTTCAACTGTTGGACTATTTGGATTGGAAGTGGATTTAGGGATGATTGGTACATGAAAGTCCTTGAGTTTAGTTTCGGTAGGTTGCTTGATTGTCTTTTGCTTGGTATCATCATGGATGTCTATTCTCCTACTTCTCAAGTTGTATTGCTTGTGGACATCATACACAGTTGTTTCATACCCTTGCTTAAAATCAAAGGATTCCCCTGATTTTACAGTGACTAAGAGTATGAGCCTCCTAGTCTTCTTGAGTTAGAAAATTAGTTGGCCATTATTGAGACCCATTAGATTAATATGTGTGTCCTCTGTCGGTTCACTAGATGTGCAAGCTTCTGCATAGTTTTCTAGGAAGGGAGGCTGTATGTTTTGGTCTGGACCAACTTTTCCTATATCGGGGTTTTCATTTTTTCTAAAGTTTGGATTTCTTGCATTGTTGTTTGGTTGGTTTTCCCATGAAGATTTCCTCTCAATAGTTTCCACTCTGTCTCCCAACCTGTCCATGCCTTTAATAATTGCATCAAGTTTTTGTTCAAAGGTAGAGGGTTCCTCTTTGAAAGTTGTTCTTCTTTCAGTCCTAGCTCGATTTCGTTTAGAAATTAGATTAGCTTCAACACTCACAGCTATACTCTGCATATCTTCAAGGCTCGGAGGAGCTCTCTCCCTAAGCTGGTAAGCCATGTCTGAGTCAAAACCATCAGGAAATTCGATCAATGCTAAGTCTGGTGGTGGTCTAAGATTTATTGGAATAGCAAGGTATGTATTGTTGAATCTGGCACAATAATCTTGGACACTCTCTTGTGGACCTCTTTTCAAATTCTCATATTCAGTTAAGATGTGTAAAGGGTCCTTTTTCTTCTCCCACCTATTTAGGAAATTTTGATAAAAGGGCATCTGGATTAGCTATTGTGTTTGTAGGGAGTGACCTAAACCATGCCCTTACATCACCAGTTAAGCTTTGGACAAAAATTTTCATCCTAACATCATTATCATCAATCTCATAGTTTTCAAAATAGTCTGTCATCCTCTTGGTATGTTGTTGAGCAATGTAAGTGCCAGTACCATCAAAATAGGTAATTTTGCCCTAGTAATCCTGTGGCATAGCCCCTAGATTGGTAGGCAATTGCAGGGTAGCATATCTAATTTCCATATTAGCAGGGAAAAGTGGGACAACCAGAAGCACAGGGATAGGAGCTGAGATAAGTGCTCTGGATGGATGGGTGGAAAAGAGATTTTGGAGTAATAAGGATGAACTGGAAGAAGCTACAACAATAGGAAGAAGGGTTTGAGAATTTGCTGCAGTAGGTTTAATTTGAATGGGTTTCTGCTGGAGTGGTTCAAGATTTGAATCAGCATAACTCTCTTGATTTTCTGGTTTCCTAAGGCACTTAGCAATTAGATTTGGATTGTCAAAAATAGCTAGAGGATTTGGGTCTGGGTTTGACCTTGTGTATCGAGTTTTCTTTTTTGGAGCCAACTTCTAAGTATGTTTTGGTATTTTCTAGGAATATTTGGAGGATACAAGTTTTGACAATGTATTGAAGGAAGCTACTGAAATGTAGGAGGATTTGGGGCTTTCCTTCAGGGAGGTTTGAAATAAGGATGGCCAAACAAATCTTTGAGACAATTTTTTAGAATCTAAGGCTAAATTGGAGTTGGACTGGAGTAGCTTTAGGGATTTAGACAGTAGTAACAGACATTCACTCACTCCCCAGTGGAGTCGCCAATGATGTTATCACTTAGGTTGTTCCCAAAAACTTGTGAGAAAAGGGAATACAGTCGACATAACCACTAACCAATATTTTAGATGCAATTTCTAGCCAAACTGGATCCAGAGAGGGCTCTCTCTATATGATTTAACTTTTTTTATTTGAAGTTTCTATGCTAGTTATGATGTGCAAAGGTTTGTTTTAAATGGGTTTGGATAGTGATTTCAAACAGAGGTAGGATGCAAGTCTGAAAGAGTTAATTCCATTGGGCAATGGAGTCTATGAAGGTGGACTACTGAGTGTGTTTATGTGATGATGGGAAATACTACAGAGCAAGATAATCAGTTTGGAACAATATTGAAAGCTAGTGATTGAGGGGATGTAGGCCAGGGGATAAAGGGCAGTCAAGAATCCTTTATCATGGTGGCATCGGGAACGTGCTTGAATATTTTCAAGGAGCAGTGAAGAATTCCTTGACAATGTTCAAAATGAAGGAATTGGTAGAAACAAAGGCATTTAAGAATTTCTATTTATGATAATTGTGAAGAAAACACAAATAACATCAGGAATTGAACACAAAGTGTATTTAAACAAGTTCTGGGCTATTCTTTTTCCCTGTTGTTAAGATTATGAAACATATATGAGATTTACAAACATAGAAAACACAAAAACATAGTTTAGAATAACTTATTGAGCCAAAGAAAGACACAGGAATTCTGTAGCACAATCTGGAATCATCAAATCCACACTCAGAAAGTCCAGCAACAATGCATCTTAACAGCCTTTGTATTAATAAATATCAGAGTTACAGTGCAGTTCAGTAGGAGAATCACCAATCCCGAATACATTCTTTGGGGGGGTATTTATACAAAAAGAGAGTTTACAAAATATCTTGAGGATAAGATAAGGAGCAATAACTTCCTTCAGCTACTTTGTCAGAGAAATAAATGCAGAAATAAAGGTATGACTTATTGTGGCTATGCTAGTTGCTTTAACTGACAAGATAGTTTAGACTTTTCACTCAGGAATTTGGCTGGTAGTTATGTCCTTGATTTGCTTTCCTGTGTTGCTGTCCTAATTTTTTCCCCTGCTCTTGATTCATCTTTAATGTGTCCTAATCCTCGCTTGAGCTCCTTCCTTCATATCTGCCACATTTCTTGCTTGTTGACTAGGTGTACGTAGGCAAAAAGATCTAAATTTACTTAGGCAAAACTTCCAGCATACTTTGATACCACCGTTCTGTAGGCAACTGATGTCTTTGTATTTTTACAAGTATTTCATCACCATCGATATACCTGTAAAAATTAGGCTTGGCTTCAAAAAGACGATTTATTTCATGTTCTATAAAAAACAAATTCTCTAATTTGTCATACAAGCTCTGTCTAGAAGGAGGTCCTGTGTCTTCTGAGCTGCTCGATGATGCAGTGATCTGACTTTTTACATACATGTTCACCCGATGAGAATATTGTTGATGTGATAACAATTTTTTATTTCTTGTTACTAAACTAGGTAGACCCTTTTGCTGCAATTTTGTAAATTTATTTGTGAAGGCATTAATATCCATCTGTATCTCTTGACACTTTGTTTCCAAAGTTTGTATGAGATTTCTCATTGTTAGCACCTTCTTTATTGTCAAAATGGTGTCTGTCCTTTCAGTAATCTCCAAAGTTGCTAATTGTTGCTTAGTATTGGTGTTCAAAAAATGGATGAGCGCATTGTCCTACTCATGAATATTTCCTAACGATGCCCAGGCCCTTTGCATTTGCTCTGGTGCCCTTTCTATTAATTCAATTTGTTCATACATTGTCTGAATTTATCACCATTGGTTAGTAATGGACTGCCCAATCTTGGTCCACAAAATCATTTTAATATCTGCCAGAGGTTTATGCAAGGTGAGATCCTTTCCTAGTGATTTCACCTTGTTCTCCAGGGCCTTCAGCTCTCTGGTCTTCTCTGCCACTGTTATTTTTTATTTTTCATAGCTCACTTCTAGCTTGGCTAGTCTTTCTCTTGTCTCTCTGAGCTCTGACATTTCAGCTTCTAGCTCTTGCATTGCCTTCATCATTTCTTCCATCCTCATGCTGGTATCAGCCCTGTTGTTGTTTCTACTGTAGCATCTATAGTTGTTGTACATGTTGTCGATGTTGGCTTAGTGGGAGGGATTGCTGCTGTGTCTGTGGGGGAAGTAGAGACAATTGTTGGAGCTGTTATGGGTGGTTGGGAGGTCGACTCTCCCCGCTTAGTTTGTGAGGCTTTCTCCAACTCTTGCTCTATATGCATTAGCCTTTGGTTCATTCTCATCAATAAATCCATGACATCCTCTTCTTCTTTTTTTGATGCTAGTTTTGTTGTTTGGGGATGCATGGTGACAGGCAGCTTCAATTGCTTTCTAAGGGCAGCAATATCTTCCTCCTTCTTTTTGATCAATGCTTTGATGCCCTTGGCATCCTTGGGATCATGTCCCAACTCAATCAATATTTCTCCCAGAGCCTTTATTGATTTGTCTTTGGCTAGAGAAGAGATCTTCTCCAAATCCAACTGAGCAGATGTATAACTCAATGACTCTTTTAATTGGTGGGCCAACATTGCCTTGTGTGCTAGTGTAGCATAGACAATTTCACCTGTTTGTTTGTGCAATTCTATTTGGTCCATTGGGTCTATATCTTTGGCAAGGACTTCTATATCGGTCCTTATGTAATCAGTTGTAGACTGTGGCTGCTGAACCGTGCGCTTGAAATGACTTAAAATCATTTTCTCCTCCTTAATGTCATAGGCTACCATTAGTCTATGTTGTTTGGATGGTGTCATCTTAAGAAACTGATCATATAACTGAACTCTCAGTGACTCATTTTGAGCCTTAATCTCCCTGAATCATTGTTTGATGTCTGATGCTTTCTTGGCTTGTGACCTTGAGGAGCAGACTTCCATTCCATGCTGCCTCTCCCTTTCTTGTCTGTGAGAGCTAGCAGAGGTCTGTTGGCTGATGGCCCTCTCTCCTCTTGTGCTTTGAGTGATGTCTTCCACAGTTTCCTCTTCAAGAGGATCTTCCCTTTTCCTCTTGGCCTCTTGTTTCCCTGTTGACCCACTTGTAGGTGTGGTCTCTTCTCGGTCGCTTTTCTTACTTCTCTCCTCACGAAGAGGAGTCTGCAGTGCTGGTACCTCTGGTGCTTGTGTCTATAGTGAAGGGGCTTGCCCTTGACTGTGTTCTTTTGAGGTAGTAGGCTGTTCTTCCATTGTTTCATATTCTGCAACTACCAACTCCTTTCCCTTTGTTGTCCCTGTTGTTGCTATAGTCCTTTCCTCGGCAACCTGTTATGCAGTTGTGGAAGTTGATGAGATTTCCCCAGTCCGTTGTGGCTTTTTTAAAGACACCTGCCTAAAAGAATCCAAGTCAAGAGTTTTTTCCAAATCTTTCATGGTTTTTTCCATTTTTTCTTCTTGATTTAACTCTTCAACTAGTGTGCCCTCCAACCACTCATCTTGGTTGGCATACTTTTCTATGTCAAGGATGCTGCAGTGTTCATAGGGTGCAAGCCTATATTTTACCCTTCTTGCATTGATAAATCCATATGGGTCATAGGGTACCCACCAAAAGCTTCTCTTGAGTCTGAATGTTTGACCCAATAGTTCATCAACATCCTTCCATCCCTCTTTATTGCTCATAACAAAGGGGCCTGATTGGTCTCTGAGTTTCAATCGAGCCTTTTTCTTTATGCTATGGAAGTGACTCAGATCTAAATTGATGAATTGCCTAAAATATTCCAGGGCAAATAGTCTCATTGGCACATATCTGGGCAGCCTGTAGGGGCATAGCTCACAGCCATATATCCTCAGAATAATGTGATTCTGGTAAAAGTTCCAGTCACCTATTTTAAAGTTTTTGGAGAGCTGTAGTATTTTTTTCATATCATGTGTTAGTCTAGGAGGAGGAGTTCTCATCAGGAGAGAAGAGATTGGGTATACAAATAAATCAATAAACTCACAATAAGAGTAGGGAGAAGTGCGAACATCATGAAAGATTGGGGTCCAAAAAATCACATACCTCCTTTCCCCTTTATTGTCCAATTTTCTAATGGGGAATTGGAAGATATATGACTGGTAATATAAAAATAGATGACAGATATAGGAAGACTATTTGAAGATTCCCTCCCTATCTAGCCTCAACAATTGGTCATGCATCTTGTTGGCAATAAACTTGGCATAGTTGTATTTGACAGTAGGGGGCTGCCGTGGGGTAAAGATAGACATCATAACCAGTATGGTTTCATCAATATGCTCACTTGTCTTGAAGCCGAGTACAAAAAATATTATATCAACCACTAATCTACTCATTTCAGTGAAACAGGCATAGTGAAAAGGAGGTCGCTCCTTAGGCTGGCTATCTGCTCTCATGAACACTTTGGAAATTCTGGTTATCTCTGAGCTGGAGAGTTTGGGACCTTCATCTATCAAGTACTTCATGGTAAGAGGAAACTATAGGTGGGTGGGTTTGAAGTTCAACATCTGATTTGTAGAGTCAGGAGTGATATAAAAAAGAGTAGCCCCAGATGGGACTCTTAACTGCCCTATTTGTTGGCTCATAGTTCTCACAACAAAGGTGAATGATCTCAGGGAATATATTTACAGAGGGGAGGTAGTATCTAGGTAGATTTGATTTCCAAATGCCATAAACATCATCTTGATTCAAGTAACTATTTCTGAGCTCATAGACTGCTTGAACATGGTTTTGGTAGCCTACTAGATCTTGGATTAGATAGTCTCTATCAGCCAATGGCAAATGTTCCAAATCTTTGTGGGGTGCATTGAGGGGAGTGATGTTTAAGGCCACTGGACCTTCATGGCTAAGCTCTGTTTCTTTTAAAATTGGAACTTTTGACTTTGTGCAGCAAAAATGGGCAGAACGATGGCTCTGTGGATTTCTCCATGATTTTCACCATTGGAACTGGTTTGTTGGCTTCAATTTAGCTCTATGGATTGAAGTTAGCTGGAGAAATAGGAGCTATGGACTTTTTTGGAACAATGGGCTACAATGCTTGGAAAAGACAACATTGCGGGTTTCTTGAAGAGTTTACAGGGCCGAACAAGCTCAATTTTAGCTTACTATCTGGATTTGTGGTGAATTTGGCAGCTCAGAGGCTTATGGGGGATTTTTGGGCAGCAGCACAGTGTTCTTCTTTTCAAATTTATAGGTTCTATGGCCAATTTTGCAGAGAAAAGCAATGAAGAATAGGGTCGGGGGAAAATTATCGTAAAAACCTATTTTCTCAGTGGAATGGCCGATTTGTAGGTGACCAGGTGGGCCGAGGGGCCAAGTTGTGTAATAAACTTGCTGGTTGGCGGACTTGAATGGTCAAAAATAGTGTTTTGCACGTAATTTTGCATGCACAGGTCGCTTGGAAAAAACTAAGATAAGTGTTAAAAACAAATTCTTTCACCCTTTTTACCCAAAAATTTTGACTTTGGCGGGTTAGGGGTGCTTTTTCGGATGATGTCAGCATGACGTCATTTTGTCGTGTAGTGGGGTACAGATGCTGACATGGCAGGTGATGTGGCATATGATGTGGTGGGTGACATGGCAGGTGACGTCATCAGGTGACGTGGGGCATGACATCAGCAAGGATGCAGGCGGGTGGTAAGTGGTATTCCCCGCACTGCTTTTGCGGGGAAGTGGCTTTGGGGGAGGGGGCTCCGAGCACACCGGGCGCTTGACACACGTCCTTGGTATGGCAAAAATGTCGCCCATCCCCCGGACGCTATCATTAGGCAAGTTGGGGCTTCCGAAATTGCCGACTACCGTCAAATCTGGGAACGTCGATCAGACGGTTGGCGAGTGATGGAGGTGGCAGAAGGTTAGCGGCCGTAGACCTGCTTTAATTTTTGCAATTTGTAAGGTTTTCTGTTGTATTTCGAACTTTGGAAAAGTGTGTTTTTTGGGGGAAAAATGAGGGTTTCAGCTATTTTATTCAGCCAGAGGCCAAATAAGTCCCGATGGGCACGTGGAGGGTTGTTATGGGCCCCTGGTGGACCAATAACTCCCTAGCAAAATGTTAAAATATGGCTATAGTTACCCAAGGGTCGGGGTATTAAATTTTTTAGGGATTTTTGTGTTTTTATACATAGTAAGGGAGGGGAATGTACATAGGAGCTATATAATAAGGTTAGTAGGTTAATATGATTATGTGGGATGGGTTTGTATGGTTTAGGCTAAGTTTATAGAGTGACAACTTAGGCAAGGGGGGGAATGAAAGGATGACAAGTGGTGAAGTTTAGGAAACTTTGGTAAGATGGAATAAAGACTTTTTGTACAAGAAATGTGGCTTGTTTTGCCTAGGTAAAACATATTTTCACTTAGTTTTGCTATGGGATGAAGTGGACTAAACGTAATGAGCAGATCGCATTGCCCTTTGGGGGGAATGTTAGTAAGTGTTTCTTGGGAAAATGGGGAGGGGAATTAGTCATGCTCCATTTGTTTTGTAGCCACCTTGCCATGGTACCTTATGATTTTATGAGATGACAACCTGTTCCCAGGGAGAAAAGTGCCCACAAACCATGCTTCTATACCATCAAAACTGCCTGCCCAACCTAGTATACCTAACATTTTATTTTCATTTTCATTGGGTGCACTTGAACTAGCAAACCCTCATTCTTCTCTTTTCTTTTAGCTTCCCTCCTATCTATGTCTACCCTTATTTCTTCCAGGGCTCAAATTAAGCTGTTGAGACCCTTTGCTTCTCTGCCTAACTACTTGTCTGCCAAGCTTAAACTATTTTTGAAGACTTTTATTCTCTAGTCTAAGATAAGTAAATTCAAACATGATCTAGCCAGGATTAGACTGTCTGGCTATTCATCAATTGTGACAGGAGTCAACCACCTATACATAGTGAATTTCTTCAAAATATGGAACGTTTTTAGCATAAAAAAGGATGAACATATTTGGCACTTCTCCAGTCAATCATGAAAAATGAAACCTATTGGTATAGAAAGTTAACAGAAGAAAAGGGTAAGTAGGTTGGGTATTTGTCAATGTAATTTTGATCTTTGTGCTTGTCAATAAAAATAATTATTATTTCTATAAATTATATGAATGAAATTCTTTCTGATTACATAGGTCTAGGAAAGTCAAAGAGGTAAAATAAAATTAAAGAGCTTTTCTTGAGCCTATGTGTAATGTAGATGAATCAAGCATATTGTGTAGAACAACCATCCAAGACAAGCACAATCCTTTGGATGAAGTGTGCCAACAAATGAACTAAATAAAAGTCATGTGGGCTTGAAAATAGAGACACATATGTTCAAGTTGATAGGTCTACTAAATATGGCCACTAAACCACTACATATACCCAGCTAGGGAATCAAAATAGTGACACAAAACTATGACTTTTTGGGGTTGGGTAAAAATTGGGATAGAAAATTGGGATGCGTACAGAAGGTGCAGGATCTAGGATGGCACAACTTCTGATTGGTGCATGGAGGTTCTACCATGCCTTTGCAATTTTGTAGGCCATTAGTGAGGAAAATTTAAGTCTAATACTCATAGGTGATGGCAATCTGAGCATGCCTACAATCTCATGGGTACAAGGATAACTTTCATTATATGGGTACAATATGGATACAAGGATAACTGTCATTATTAGTAAAGTAGTAGTAATGAAGGTCTCAATAATGGTCACAGTCTTGGCCTACTAACATAGTGGAGCAACCTTTCCCCTCACTATCTGGGCATGCTTGAAGAGAAAAAACTTGAAGTGACACTCTGTAAGAATTCATAACAGATGTAATAATGATCTCAATAGACCTTAATAGAGAATATCATTATCTCAGTGAATCTAAGTGCAACTCTACTATATATCTCAGATATCTAGGTGAGGACACATCAGGAATGAATATCTTTTGCAATAATGGTGGTAAAGATGATCTCAGTGTGAAGCAATGATGTGAGTAAAGATGGATCAATGATGAAGCACCACTAATGATGATCTCAACAATGATAAAGAAGAGGATTTTTGTTTGGTATTGGAGTGGCATAATAGGTTGAGAGTCATGGTCTATTGGTATTAGTGAATTGGAATATCTATTTTAAAGAACTTTCTTAGGGCTTTCCTCTCCAATAGGGAGAGGTTTTGGCCCTTGTAGAAAGGCAACATCTTGTGTTCTTATCTCTTGTATTTTGGTAACTATTTGATGAAGTAATAAATACACACATTAATGATATCAAGAGAAGATTATGTTAGTAAGGAAAAGTTAAAATACCTCACAAATAGTTATCATTCTAAGAAGAATCACATTAACTACATTTTCCCTAGATTCTTCAACATGGTATCAGAGCTAAAGTGCTAAAGGCAAATGAAGGGTAGCAAAAGAGACATACAAGGATCTGTATTCAAGGACATCAAAGTAGGTGGAAAGGACTAAAGGAGCAAGTATACAACAAGCACCTCATTCATGTAGTATCAACTTTAGTAATTACACTCATGCACTCAACTCATGCTCAGTTTGATGGAGTATATCAACGATCCTCACTTATTGATCACTCAACTTTCTCCATGCAATAAAATAAGGTATAAGGTATACATATATATCGCAGAAGTATCCAAGGAATACTTCTCGTAATCCATGATTACATCACTGCAGCAAATTATTAGGGTGGTAACTACTGGAAATTAGCTTTCACAAGATTAGTAGTGTCAGTAATTTTATTTAGGATTAGACATTTGATTGATAATCACATTAATAATAATGTTACTATAAAAGAATGTACTTAATGTTTTAATTGAATATGAGATTTACACCAGTATATGTATTTTTCTTCATAGTTATGTTGTATTATCAGCTAGCTTCTATAAGTGGCACCAGACGAGTTAAAATTGTTTTGGGTTAAAGTTGTATTGTTGGAATTTCACAAAAATGAATCATGTTGAATTCTAACCACATGCGAGTTCCATAATTTTGGGAACAATTATGATTATTGGTGCATTAGGATGCTAACCTTTTTTATTACAAAAGATTTGTGTGGGACATTGTTGAATCATGTTATAAGGAGTGAGTTGATTGGAATGCCCTATGATTATTGGTGCATTAGGATGCTAACCTTTTTTATTGTAGAATATTTGTGTGGGAGATTGTTGAATCGTGTTTTGAGGAGTGACGTGATTGGAATTCCCTTATAGCCAATGAACACAAAGAAACGAATCAAGGAAGAAGAATGCTCAAGCCTTGTTTCACATTCACATAGGTCTTCATAAGAGCTTATTTACAAGAATATCAGGAGAAAAAACATTGAAATATGCTTGGGAGACTCTATAATAATCTTACCAAGGTAGTGATCAAGTTAAGCTTCTCAAGCATCAGACATTGAACCTAGAGTTTGAGAATTTGAAGCTCCAAGAAGATGAAAGTGTCAGTGACTATTGTGTGAGAGTCAAAGTTGTAGTGAACAAAATGGTTACACTTGGAGAAACTGTAAGTAATGAATTTTTAATTAAAAAAGTACTGATATCTTTAACACATAGATGGAATTATATTGCCATAACTGTGGAAGAAAGCAAGGATTTGACAAAACTACACTTTGATCAATTGGTTGGATCCTTGATGTATCATGAAGAAATATTGAATGGCACCTTTGAAGTTGTGGAGAAGGCTTTTTACTGTAGATTACAAATTACAAAGAATGAAGATGCAAAGAGCACGAGTACCAAAACCAATCAAGGCAATAAAGGTCAAGGTAAATGGCAAAGCCAAAATTATTCAAGAGGTAGAGGAAGAGGTGGCTCAAGTGGAAGAGGTAGTTTCAAAACAAGAGGTAGAGGTATATTTGATAAGGGAAATGTTCAATGTTACTATTGTAACATGTATGGCCACTTTGAAAGAGAATTCAAATTTAAAGAAGTTAAAAATGATAACTATGCTAAAAAAAGTGGTGAGTATGCTAGAGATCACATTTTTATATAATGCCAAAGGTGAAAATGCTAGTAAAGATGTTTGGTACCTAGATTCTGGATGGTCTAACCATATGACAACGAATGAGAAGTTGCTTTAAGCAAAGGATGGAAGTTTCAAATCCAATATGGAGCTTGGTGATGATAAATCATTGGAGGTTGTTGCTGAAGGAGCTATGGAGGTTAAAAAAAAAGAAGGTATAAAGAGTATTCATGACATTTATTATACACCACAATTGAAGCATAATTTGTTGAGAGTTGGGTATCTATGTGAGAAAAATTATAAAGTAGTCTTTGAAAATAATACATGTACTATCTATGATAAGAATAAGGGAAATAGAGTGATCAATGTTGTTCCTATGACAAGAAATAGGATGTTTCCCTTGTGGTTTGATGAACATAACAACAATGTTGCAAATATGGCTTATGAGGATTCAAGCTGGTTATGGCATCTCAAGTATTGGCATTTAAATTTTCACAGTTTGATGTTTCTAATCTCACATGCATTAGTTTTTGGTTTGCCCCAAGTAGAAGAGCATAAGGAAATTTATGAAGGACGTGCTAAAGGAAAGCACGCAAGGGAAATGTTTCCAAAGGGCACTGCATGGAGGGGCCATCACCCACTTAATCTTGTTCATCCAAACATATGTTTTCCTATGCAGACTAAGAGTTTAGGTAAGTCATCACATTTCATCACTTTTATTGATGATTACTCATGAAATTATTGGGTATATTTTCTGAACGCCAAAAGTGAAGCCCTCCATACATTCAAGAAGTTCAAAGCCCTTGTATAAAATGAGAAACGGTGCAAGATCAAATGTTTTTGGACTCACCTTGGATGAAAATTTTGTTCTAAATATTTCCTGAGTTATTGTGATATAAATGGCATCACGAGGGAGCATAATACAACATAAACACCCCAATAGAATGGCATAGCTAAAAGGAATAATAGTAATGTGGTTGAAATGGCAAGATGCATGTTACAAACAAAGGTGTTCAACAATTCTTATTGGGAAGATGTAGTTAATATAGTAATGTACATCCTCAACTGTAGCCCCACCATTGCACTGGAAAATATTACTCCTTATGAAGGTTGGTATGGAAAAGTTCCTAATGTTAATCATTTCAAAGTTTTTGGTTGTTCGACATATGTGCATGTACCTCATCAGAATAGGAAAAAGTTAGATGCATAGAGTGAGATATGTATTTTTATTGGGCATAGTGAGACAAGCAAGGCTTATAAATTGTATAATCCTCTAAATAACAAGCCTATTGTCTCAAGAGATGTAATTTTTGATGAAGGGGGAGTTTATGGTCATCAAAAAGGCCATGTTGAGAAGAAAAAATCCATTTTGAATGATGATATAATTATTGATATTGATCATGAGCAGCCAACTAATGTTTCAACAACTAGTGGGTTAACTCCACCAAGCAGCCCTTCATCAATATCTTAAACATTATGTTCAAGCCCAACTTCTTCTCCAAGTTCTACAAGGAAGGTAAGAATATTGAGTGATATTTATGAGAGGAGTGCAAATCAGGCACATGAAGAAAGCCCAATAGGTGAGATAGTCAATTTCTCTTTATTAGCCAAGGTTGATTTTGAACCATCACATTTTGAATATGCATGTACTAATGAGGTTTGGATGCAAACCATTCAAGAAGAGATGGATTCCATTCAAAGAAATGGCACTTGGAAGTCGACAGAGCTTCCACATGACAAGAAAAAGGTTGGCACCAAATGGGCATATAAGACTAAATTTAATAATGATGGGAGTGTTGAAAGACACAAAGCAAGATTAGTTGCTAAAGGATTAATTGAGAAGTATGGAATTTATTATGAAGAGACACTTTCACCAATAGCAAGCCACGAGACCATTAGAATGTTGATTTCATTTGCAGCTCAGAAAAAGTGGAGCATACACCATATGGATGTGAAAAGTGCCTTCTTGAATGGGTACATAGAAGATGAAGTATAGGTGGAGCAACCAAAAGGTTTTGAAGTGGAAGGAAAGGAGAATAATTTCTACAAGTTGAATAAGGCTTTGTATGGTTTCAAGAAAGCACCAAGAGTGTCCTATGCAAGGATTGATGGGTAGTTTCAAGAAAATGGCTTCCAGAGAAGTAAGAGTGATCCTACCCTTTACTACAAACAAGAAGGTATTGATATTCTAATCATAAGTGTGAATGTTGATGATCTATTGTATATGGGTGGTAGTTCTAAGATGACTTATAAATTCAAAGTTGCTATGATGAATGAATTTAAGATCAAAGATCTAGGCATCATGAAATATTTTCTAGGAATATTGGTTTATCAAAGTATTGATGGGATTTTCATTTGTCACACAAAGTATGCACATGATATGCTAAATAAATTTGATATGATTTATTGTAATCCACCCCCTACTCCAAGTGCTGATAGATAGGTGTTATGTAGAGATGATGGTGACGATTTAGTTGATGAGAAAACTTAGAGAAGTATTGTAGGGAGCTTGATATTGCCGAACAACACAAGGTTTGATATTACATATTCAGTTTCACTTGTTCCAAGGTATATGAAAAATCCATCTCAAATAAATATGAAGACAACCAAGTGTATTTTAAAGTATGTGAAAGGCAGTCTAAATTTTGGTATTCATTACTACTATTCTGAAAAGTTCAATCATGTTGGATTTAGTGATTCAGATTGGGGAGGTAATATTAATGAATGTAACTCCACATCTGGAAATTATTTCTCTTTTGGTTCTCGTTTGATTACATGGAGTTCAAGAGAACAACATTGTTGCCCTCTCATCCACAAAAGCGGACTACGTTGCAGTTACCTGAATAGGTACACAAGCCCTTTGGCTCAGAAAATTTTTGGAGGAAATTGGAGAAAAACAAATTTAGCCTACAATGATTTATTGTGATAATGTAAGTGCCATCAATTAAGAAAAGAATCAATTTCTTCACAACATGACAAAGAATTTTGACATGAAATATCACTTCACTAGAGATTTGGTGCAGAAGAAGGATATTGAATTGAAGCATATAAATGCTCAGCATCAGCTAACAGATATCCTCACCAAAGGAGTTGCAAAAACTCAATTTCTGGCACTATGAGATAAGATAGTAAATCCTCATTAATCATTAAGGGGCAGTGTTGGGAATAATGATTAATTTTTTATGTAAACTGCTAAGAAATTAGTGAGCTGATTTTTTCTTCTCTACAAAATTAGGGCAACAAATTATTAGGGCGGTGAGTACTGGAAATTAGCTTTAACAAGATTGGTAGTGTTAGAAAATTTATTTCATATTAGACAGTAGATTGATAATCATATTAGTAATAATTTTACTATATAAGAATGTAATTAATGGTTTAATTGAATATGAGATTTACAGCCGGTTTGAGCTCACACAAGTGTGACTTATTTGTTCATTTTTTTATATGTATTTTTCTTCATAGTTATGTTGGCTTATCAGCTCACTTAAAGAGGGCCATTTCATATTCTACAGTAATTATATTTCAATTTTATAATTAGATTTGGTTAAATGATTTCATGATTGCAAGGGGATGTATAAATCAGATAGATAATCAAAATTTCTTGCATAGAATAAGGAGGATTGTCATAATCCTCATAGAAAAGAGAAATCATTAATATGTATGAAATGGTCTATGAAGGTCAAGCTTCATTTGAATCCATCAAGATATTCATAAGATTGATATGATATCACTGAAAATTCATCTCATACTTAAATAGCACAAGAGGAGACATAATGAGAGATACATGAAATGCTAGATATACTCTCAAAAATTAAAGTAAAGAATGTCACTTAGACATACACAATAGTAAATATATCAGAGAATGAAGGAATAGCTTCATGATGATCCAGGAAATATGATAAGAAGGTAGTCATGATTGATTAGCAAGGTAACAAATATCAAGGAACAAAGAAGGTTACCTCACTCGAATAGTTAGTGGTCTCTATGCTAGATAGAGAAAGACAAAAAAAGGAAAGCTAAGGTTGGTCCTCAAGAAAAGGAAAAAGTTAGTTAATATTCAATGTTATAAAAATATTTTGGAAGCTCATATTAGTGAAAGATGGAGGAAGCTAAAGAAAAGGGCCAAGGAAAGAGGGAGTATCAAATATCTTCTATGAGTAAGATAGTACCCCTCACAAAAAGATCCTATCATAAGCTCCTATATCTTGTGTTATAACATATGACAATGATAATGTGATGCATCATGGTATCATGAAAGCATTAGAAGCAAGAGCTGGTGACATCACCATGGTAATCATGAAGGACAAAAAGGACAAAATCCATGGCAGTCAAACATGAAGGATATATCTCTTGGGAATATCATTGAACATTAAACTAAAGAAAGATGTCATCTACTACAAGTCTCATCATACATCAAGAAACATCTCAGAGATGGGGATATGCAATATCCTCAAGGTTTTATCATGGAATCCTCATCAGAGGGTTCACTAATATAGAGAGGAAGCAAGTATTTCATCACTAACTCCAACTTATGGAATTCATGGGATAATGGTGTCATGACATGAAGCATATCACGGGATTGAAGATATCTTCAATCAAGGAAGCTGCTGGAAGAAGCCTAGATGACCTAAAGGTAAAATGAGGTATGTATGCTTGTATTTAATATTATAATGTCATGGCATATGGTCTTAGGTGATAATGCATCATTACTTTTATATTGTGAAGCATGAGCAAGAGGAAAAGGATCTTCTCCTTTGAAAGAATGCACAAAGGCATAAGTCACACTAGATGGAATGAACATAATATGTCCTCATATGAAGTATGAGGTAGTTGACTAAGAAACTATGATTAAAATCTCTCAGAAATGGAATGTGTAAGGAAAGAAGAGATAGTGAGATATGCAAGCATGATGAAGGCAATCAACATCCAAAATTCCAAGAAGATTTGACTAGGAAATCTCCGAGAAAGATATAAAAACTCTCATGAAAGTCTAAAAAACATGACGACCCTCGAAAATGGATATCTTTAGGATATATGTCAATAGGTGTGCATGACGTTGATACCTACGAGAAGATGTCATGATGAAGAACCATCTCATAAGGTATGATTTAATTTAATATTATGTTTTGATTTCTTGAATAATATCTAGATGAGTTCATGTAGGGATACTAGAACAAGACTTGTAAGTACAAGTACAACCAACATTCATGTGATGGATGTAAACACTTAAAAGAAACATAGAGAGAAATGAAGTAGACATATGAAGGAAGTTTCAAATGTATGCCAAGAAGAACACTTTCCATGAAGAAAGTAATGACATAATTGAATAAGAAGGAAAGTGATCAATGGTTGTTGCCCTACAAGGAAGAAGCTGCTAATGTATAAAAGAGTCCCTAGCTAAGAGGGAGATCTCACAAGTCCCTCATCAAGAGGAAGTTTGAATTACATAACCCCTTATTACAAAGGAGTGACAATTGTGTTTTTCCATTTCATGTCTCGTGCACTAGACAGGGACTAACATCCGTAAGTCTAGATGAATTCCATGAATGGAAATGTAGACACAACATTATTGTCTTCACCTCTAAGGAAGAAATAATGGGAGGATTGGGTAATCATCTAGAATCTGATATTCTTTGAGGATGCCTAGAGCATCAAGATAAGACTATGCAAGAGGAATAATATTCTTTCATCGCTAGGAACACAAGGTAAGAATAGTTCTAGAAGGTGATACTCACTGAACACTCAAGTTGGTATGTACCTTGAGAGATAATGATAAAAGTGTGTATAAATGATTGGTCTCTCCAGCATTGTATATCATGATCTCATGGAGAGATGGAGTTATTAGTCAAGGACTTGAAATATGACAATGCTGATTGAGATGATGCTATACAGATGAGATTACTAATTTGATTCTTCTTATGAGAAATTCTTTAGATTGCGAATAACTAAGTACCATTTCAAATACCTCCCTAGTTAAGAGGGAGTGTTGAACAAAAGGGTAACTAGGTTGGGTATTTGTCAATGTAATTTTGAGCTTAGTACTCATGAAGAAAAATAATTATTATTTTTATAAATTATATGAATGAGTTTCTTGATCATTCCATAGGTCTAGAAAAGTCAAAGAGTCAAAATAAAATTGAAGAGATCTCCTTGAGCCTATGTGTAACGTATATGGATCAAATCAAATGTCTAGAAAAGACCTCCAAAAGAAGCACAATCCTCTCGAGGAAGTCGGCCAACAAATGAACTAAATAAAATTCATGTCGACTTGCAAATAAAGATACGTTTGTTCACACTCATGGGTCAGCTAAATATGGGGACGAAACCACTATATATACCCATCTAGGGTATTTGCAAAACACTGACACAAAACGGAAACTTGTCTAAGATTTTCTAGTCTGTCACAGAGTAAAAATTCGAATGGGTATAGGAGGTGCATGATCTTGGATGGAACTTCTTTGGATGGGTGTAAGAAGGTTCTTGAACACTTCTGCAATTTTGTAGGCAATTACAATGAGGAAAATTACAGTCTAATACTCCTCGGTGATGTCAATCTGAGCATACCTCCAAACATAATATCAGTATAAGGATAACAATCACTATCCCCGTAAAGAAGTAGTAATGAAGGTCTCAATAATGGTCACAGTATTGGCCTGCTAACACAGTGAATCAACCTCACTATCCAAGCATGTGTCAAGAGAAACATTTTGATGTTACACTCTATCTTGGTCTAGAAGGAGTCATAACAGATGTAGTAATGATCTGAGTGTAACTATAGTCAAGACCTTAATAGAGAATATTATTGTCTTGATGAATCTAAGTGCAACTCTACAATATATCTTAGATCTCTTTGTTTTGGAGAAGAACAACAATGAAGATCTCAATGGTAGTGCAACAAGGTGCAATTGTAATGGTGGTAGAGATGTTCTAAGTGTGCAAGAATGATCTCAGTCAAGATGGATCAATGATGAAGCATCAGTGATGATGATCTCAATAGTAACAAAGAAGAGGATTGTTGTCTTCATCTTTGAGTGGCATGACAGGTCAAGGGTCATGGTCCTGGTATTCATGAATTGGAATCTCTATAAGAAGAATTTTGTGTGGGTTTTCCTCTCTAAGAGGGAGAGGTTTTGGTCCCGGAAAAAATCCAACATCTTGTGTTCTTGTTTCTTGTAGTTTGGTAACTCTTTAATGAAGTAAGAAATGAACACACTAATGGTATCAAGAGAAGATTATGCCAATAAAAGAATTTAAAATACCTCACAAACAGTTTTCTTTTTTTCTAAGTAAAGACTAATTCTATTAAGTAAAAAGGAAAATATAGTTACAAAGATGCAGAGGCCTCAGATAGGAGCATATGAGTGCTGTCCTTGAGAGACTAAGCCATCCCAAACTTGGGAACAAACCATTACAGTGATGCGAAAACCAACCATACAAGCCTGACATATACTGGTAAAGCAAGGAGCAGAAAATAGGATAAACCTTTTGAAGCATCAAAAAGACCAAGCTTATAGAAAAAGTCAAAGAAGCAGATTGCTTAAGCACCTGAGCAGAACCAGAATCTTAAACTTCCAGGTTACCAAGCAATGGCACCAGCTTGTCGGACTACCAAAACAGAGCGTGAACAAAAAACAAAAGAGATCGAACCTAACCCACGACCCCAAAGAAGAAACTGAGAAGATAGGTATGAGACCAGGTGGCATCACATAGGGATGTCCTGGTCCAATTGTTCCTTGATGACGGGGCAAGCATAGTCATGCCAATTAACACCATCCCATTCCATATTTCCCAAGCCGCTGCCATCTGGAGGACCCGACCCAAGATAGGTGCCACTGGAGCTGGCAACAAAAGCCAGTGTAACATTGACCACAGGCGGGTTACCTTCAGGTGTCTGCGAAGCACTAGGCTTCTCCTCCTCAGCATGTGAAGCGCCATGCCCCTCCACCTGTCCATCATCAACCAAAGTCTGACTAGAACCAAGGCTAGCTGCACCTCTGAGAATGCCTTGAGGATCCTCAATAGAGTTATTTGCCGGAGGCCGCACCATATTTTCTTCCTCGGAGAGAATTATGGTGATATTAGCAGTAATGGTGGGCTGATTTAATTTGCTTTGAAATGTAAAGTTGTTGGAATGAAGTGCATTATGCTAGTAGCGATTTCTATAAGGCACTTGGGACGAAGGTGGAGAAACATCGTGCTTAGGCTGAGCCACAGCAGGAGCAGTACGAGACCTTGCATGACCCCCTCTTTTTCCACCATGACGGCTTCTCATTTTGTGCCAAACCATGGTAAGGCACTCAGGGGAAAGCATAGAAGCGTAGAGAGTAAAAGGAGAATGCTGGGAAAAAGACTGCACAACAGGAGTTTGAGAAAAGCTTGGAGAATAAGACCCAATTTGGGAGCAGGGCACCCCAAAACGAGAATGAAGAGTCACCCGAAGCCTGTTCAGATATTCAAAGAATGAAAATTTATAGGGGAGAGCAACAAGAGGCCCACAACAAGAATGAGATGAGACACAGACAGTGAAACTGAAAACCGAGAACTCCATGACTATAACATCACCAACCACATCTTGGTGGATGTGAACATTAACATTCATCTGCCTTCATATCTGATTGCAATTGAAATGTACCGCTTGAGCCAAGAAAGGTTGTGGGAAGTTGTGCTGGCTAGCTGCTGGCAAGGCCGATCGTCAGCGTTTAATAAAGCCTCCATTAATGCCTACTGAAATCACCTGCATCCGGGTGATCTTCTGCTCCTTGATTTAGATCGTTCTTCACCAAATTATTGAAATCCATGAGTTGAGATTCAGAGACTAATTTGGATATTGGGCCTGAGGGAAGTTCCATTTCACTTTCAACCCCAATGTTTGCTAGTAAATCAGCCACTTTATTTCTGCTCCTTCGAATGTGCTTGAAGGTAATCGCCTTATGAGAAGAGAGACATACTTGAATTAACTCGAGCCTTTTCGCCATTCTCCAGCTACTACTTACTTTATTTGAGGGGGTACCTTGCATGATTTTGGTGATCATATTTATGATGATTTGAGAGTCACTCTCTATGATAAGTGGGAAGAATCCATTATTTTAAGCCAGAATAAGTCCTTGCCATAGACCTTCCAGTTCCGCCGAATTATTGGTGTCCTAACTTCTTGAACCTAAGGAAGTAAGAAGAGAAAGGCCCCTGTAGTCTCTGAAGATTCCTCCGAAGCCAACATCACCTGGGTTTCCTTTCGAGGCACCATCAAAGTTTAGCTGATACATATGTATGGGAGGAGGGATCCATTTTTTAGGAGAACGACTAGAAAAATGTGATGGCTCTTGGAGTTGGGTTCTTGATTCCATTGCAGGTTCCAATTGTTCCAGATATTCTGTTCTTGGGGAGTCAAGGGAAAATCCTCCTGAAACCAGTTGTGGAGAAGTAATTTTTCCTTGATATTTTGACAGATAGTGTTCCACAGATTTTCCAGAGGCACGGATTGATCCTTAAAGATCCTCCTATTTCTCTCCTTCCAAATGGTCCGCATGAGAAAAACTGGAATGAGTTTCCAGAGTGAGTTCAAGATTTTTCTTTGATATGGATTCCTATCCCAATTACTAATAGCGGCCATAATGTCCCCGTGTATTCTGCCTTCCTTCTGACACCTAAAACTGACTTTTTCCCAAAGTTTGCGCACATTAGGACATTAGTGCAGAAGGTGATTTACGGTTTCCTCGTCTTGTCTGCAGATCGGGCACATGGAGGGCCCGTGATATTTCCTTTTCTTGAGATTGTCCCATGTTAGGATCATGTTATGACACAAGAGCCAAAGAAAGGTGGAAATTTTTGGCCAATTGTTAGCGTCCCAGAATTTGCTCTAGATTGGGTTATTGACCATGTGCTCCTTAATTGTTAAATTGTAAGCTTCCCTGGTGGAGAAGGAGCCCTTTTCTTCGTAACCCAATCTAAGATCCATGCCATAATATTTGATCTGCCCGGATCCATTGCCTGTAACCTTGTAAAGGAGAAGGAAGCTAGAATGAGTTGATTTTGTCATAGGCCTGAATATCCTGCTCCAAGATTTGCACATGGGAGATCAGGTCCTTTATCTTGGGTTGCTGCTACCAGGAGTCGTCCCAAAACCTAGATGTGTTGCCATCCTTGACTTCCTAGAAACTATGTTGTTGGATTAGGTTTCTATGTTGCTTGGCTGAGTTCCATATTAGGGATCCTGTGCTGACTTCTGACATTATGATTAGCTCTTCTATTGGACGATTGTTAGCATATTCTAATTTCCATAGAGAAGTCCATGGGTTGAATGGTGCAGACGGCCATCTCCACCATATTCGAGCCCCCATGACCATGTTGTTTTCATAAGGATCCCTAAGGTCAGTTCCTCCTGCACACTTAGGAAGGAAAACGGTGTCCCATTTGATGAGGGCCCATTTTTGGCCATGACCAGAATTGCCCCATAAGAAGGATCGTTGAATGTGCTTGATTTCTTGAAGAATCCATTTGGGATCCACTAAGATAGAGAAAAGATAGAGTGGCATGGATTGAAGAAAAACTTTTATAAGAACTAATCTACTTTCCAGATTCAGCGTTCTATGAGTCCATGATGAGAGGCGTGCTTCCAACTTTTCTAATAGGATCTTCAAAGAAGAGTGCTTCAAGGCTGAGGCAATTAAGGGAACACCTAAGTAATTGGATGATAGGGCAACAATGGAGAAACCAAGAATGCGGGCAATGGCTGCTTGGGTCACAGCAGGAGTGTGAAAGAAGAAGATTTGAGATTTTACTTTGTTAATAGAGGCCCCTGAGGCATTCGAGAAATCTGATAAGATCAAGTTGAGCTGATGAGCTTCCTAGATAGAGGGATGATCATAAAGCATATTGTCATCCACAAATTGGTGGTGGGTAAAAGTGGATGAGTTATGAAGAGACATACCTCTTAGGAGTTGAGAGTGCTGAGCATTTTTAATACTACATCCCAAACCTTCTGCCATAATAACAAAAAGGAAGGGAGAAAGAGGTTATCCTTGTCCGATGCCTCGAGAAGGATGAAAGTGGGAAGAGGGAATGCCATTAATCAAAATCGAAAAGAAGGATGAAGTGATAAGGCTCATGACCCACCTGACCCAGGGAGGAGCAAAACCAAAAGCAATAAGAACTTCTTTGATGTACAGCTAGCTCAAACTATCAAATGCCTTAGAAAGATCTATTTTTAGAAGCATACCTATCTTTTTCAGATGCTTCAAAGAATGTATAATTTCATGAGTTAAGAGGATTTCATCCGTGATCTGCCTGCCTTCAACGTACCCGGACTGCTCCGGAGAGATGATTAGAGGGAGCAACAGTTTGAGTCTAGATGTTATGATTTTGGATACAATTTTGTAAATAATATTGCATAGGGAAATAGGTATGAACTTGTCCAAGGTGCTGGGTAGAGCTTCCTTAGGAATAAGGGCTATAAATGTAGCATTCATTCCTGGAAGCATCCATCGCATGGTTCTCAATTCGCCAAAAATCTGCCATACTTCCATTTTGATCAGATCCCAGAAAGAGTGGAAAAAATTTGAGGTGAAACTATCTGTACCAGGAAATTTCCCAGCTTTCAATTGATGAGCAGCAACTTCCACCTCCTATAGGTCTACAGGCCTAAGGAGGAGTTGATTATGCTCCTCGGTAATAATTTTAGGTATGTTCCTTCTAATTTTTCCTATTTCCTACATTCTGTCTATGTGGGGCTCTCTATGCATTTGCTTAAAATAATTTAGAAGCTCGCTTTCAATTTCTTCATGTGATTCCACCTTTATGCCCTGCGCATTCTAGAGATGGGATATGTTGTTGTTCATTCTACATTGGATTGTGGTTCTGTGAAATATTTTTGTATTTTTCTCTCCATTTTTAAGCCATCTGATTCTATATTTTTGCCTCCATAACATTTCTTCCTATCTTGCCCTCTCTGAGATTTGTGATTGCAGAAGTTTTTCCTATTCAGCCAAGTCCTTTGATCAGTCTTCGAGTATAATTTTGTGCTGCAACTATTTCATATTCTTATCAAGGTCACTATGAGCCTTGAATATGTTTCCAAAGGAGTTATAATTCCATTGTTTTATTTTACCTTTGAGATGCTTAAGATTTTGCTAAAATTGAAGCATTTTTGTGCCGTTAGGAGGGGAGAAATTGTTCCATTCTACTTTTATCAGGTTGTGGAAATCCAGATTAGAAAACCAAAAAGCCTCAAAGAGAAATGGTTTGCATGCTGAGTTGCTAGGATGGGACCAATGAAGGGAGGTTGGCCAGTGATCTGATCCAGAGATTGGCAGGATAAAAGTAGCAAAGTCGCCTCCTATATGAATCTCGTTGTCTGATAGAAGGAATTTGTCCAGACACGAGGCTATCTGATGCATCCCTGCTCTTTTGTTGTTCCATTTAAAGAGTCCATTATTGGAGGGAAGGCCTGTCAGCCAATTATTCTGAATGGATTCTTTTAGGCTAATGCCTTCCTTAATGCTGCTGATTCTGCCTCCCCTTTTCTCCTCTAGGTTTGTGATCATATTGAGGTCGCCCCTAGTGATCCAAATAGGGTGCGTCCTATCCGAGTTAATTGCTGAGAGGGTGTTCAAGATTTTGATTTTGTGCATGGCATCCTGGGGAAAATATACATTGGTAAGATTCCCATGTATATTGGTTCCTGTGATGTGAAAAATTGCTTGAATGAAATTCCTAACAACATGAAAGTTGTTGAGCCTAATGGTACGAGCGTCCCATATAATTGCTAAGCCTTTAGACACTCCATCAGCATCTACTGCTACACAGAGACAACCTGGCCATGCTTTTGTTGCAATTCTTTCCAGCGTTGAAGAATTGCATTTAGTCTCTTGCAAGAAAATGATTTGAGGTTTCTCTTGCATTATTCAAATAGTTAACATGTTAAGAAGAATCACATTAACTACATTTTCCCTAGATTCTTCAATGTCATTTAGTGACTATAATGATTGTTTTAATAGAAGGGAGGAATTTCATCTCATCTGTTTGAAAAGTCATTATGCCTCATACTATGATCCTTTTGGTAATTTGTTTAGTTATGATTTAATAGTCTCTCTATCAAAAAAATCTTTTATAGAAAACAAGGGAGCTATTATAAATTGGCAACTAGGGCCAAACTTCATGTGTGTCATCTTATTCATGGCTAATAATATTTTTATTATATTCCCCTCATCGAGAGGTGTAGGATTGATCTAAATATCATTCGATTCTGACAAGTATTTATGGAAATATGAATTTATTTTGATTATGGAATTATTATCAAGCCGAACTACAACTCATGTAGGCTCAAAAGCCCAACAGTTGCATCTATTCAAACATCAACATTGCGTATAAATACAGGAAAAATTTTCCTCATGTTCACTCACTCATCTCATCACATCTCTCTCTCTCTACTGCATAGAAAAGAGTCTCTTCTTTACTGCACAGAAAAGAGTCTCTTCTCTACTTCACAGAAAAGGGTCTCTCTCTCACACATGTGAAGCTAGAAGCTACTGAAACTGAAGCTACAACTGCAGATCCAGACTTTGAACAGCGTTGACCATCAAACCTCCTCTTCTGAACTATGTTCTATGTTCGTCTGATCATCCTCTGAAGGCTGCAACTTTTGGTGGTGGAATCAAGTCGATCTGACGGTCGGTTTGTGAGATATAAACTGCCCTAGTTTGAAGGAAGCTGTTGAAACTAAAGTTGCAACTACAGATCCAAAGTTTGACCAACCTGGACCATCAAACCTCATCTTTTTAACTATGTTATAGGTTCATCTCAGCCTCCTCTAAAGGCTGCAGCTTTTGGTGGTAGAATCAAGCCGAACCAACAGTTGGTTTGTGAGATATCGACTACCCTAGTTTTGATGATGAAGTTGCTAGTGCTGATGTTGTTGATCTAGGGTTTTCTACTGCTGATATAAATTAGATTTATTGCACTATTTCTCTCTGCTAAATTATTGAAGATACGAAAAGATTTGATCAAAGGGTTTCCCCACACATTATGGGGTTTGTCCGTGGCTAGCCACGAGATCTTCTATCTCTTGTCTTAGCTTGTTTTCTGTCAATCGTTTAATGTTCTATATGCACTTTACTTTATGTACATGTGATTGCTAATCTATGGAATATAATAAGAAAAAGAAGTAAAATGCTATAAGCATAGAACGTACCATAAATTAACATGGTATGAGAGCTGAGGTGAAGACAAAGCCTGAGCAAGAGCAAGAGCAATCACTGAAGAGAAGATTGGCAAGGCTATCTTGAAAGAACTATGGCATCCACAACACTCTTTCCTGCCGAAGACAAGCTCCATGAGAAAGTTGACTATCACAGATGGAAGATGTCTATCGATCTAACCCTAGAAGATCAAGGAGTGTTGGACCATGTAAGAGGCAATATTGTTGAGCCTCCATCAAATGCATCCACTGTTGCCTGGAACAAATGGAAAAACAGAGAAGTCAAAACAAAGAAGATCATCTGGGACTCTATTGACAAGCACTTGGAGGCCTACATCTCCGAATTGGACACCTCCAATGAACTCTACAATAGATTGGTGAGTATATTGAAAGTTAATGATGCAAATGAGGTTTTGTTTCTTAGAAATAAATTGAGGGAAATCATGATGGGTAAAGATGAGAGTATGAAAGCATACTTCTTAAGAATCACTAAGATCAAGAACAATCTCCTATCTATTGGGGAGACTATTACTGACAGAGAAATGGCACTCACGACTCTTGTAGGATTACCGTCTGAATGATACATGTTCAGGAATACTCTTCTGAACAATAATATAATTCCTGGTTTTGAGGAATTAATGGCTAGATGCATTCAAGAAGAAACAAGCATAGAAGAGCAAGAAATTCCCATGCCTAAGGGTCCTCCTACTGTCTTTTCTTCTCATGCTAAGAAAAGACAATTTCGGGACTAAATCAAAAGGAAAGGCTCGACCTAAGGGTGGAAGAAAAGGACGATGTTACATCTGCGATAAAGTAGGTCAGTATGCAAGGGAGTGCCCTGATAGAAAGGAGTCACACCGAGACGATGATCAAAATCCCTTTGATGGCAATCAAATGAATGAGAAATTCAATAGCAAAGGTAAGAGGAGAGCTGGGAATCTAGGAAGAGGACAACCATTCAAAAAGGATAGAAATTCCAGGATGTATTAAATGCACCTGACCTCAAAAAGAACCTAGTGTCCATCTTTGCAATGGAAGACAACGGCTACAAGGTAACCTTCAGTGATGGCAAGGTACGTATATGGAAAAATACTGTTAAAGATGCCTTTACTATTGGGTTTCATGTTGATTCATTATATCAGGTTGATGGAAGTCCACTAGGTGTCATGTCTTATGACACATCTCTTCAGTCTGAACTTTGGCATCGAAGGTTTTCCCCCCTTAATTATAAAGCTCTAATCGATGTAAGACAAATGGTGATAGGGATGCTCGAATTCCGAGCAGAGAAAGAAGGTGTATGTCCAGGATGTGCTGAAGGAAATCTCAAAAGGGGACCATTCCCCTCAAGCCAAAGCAAGACCTCCGATATATTACAGTTGGTTCACTCAGGCATATCTGAGGCTGGCATTAAGAGGGAGACTACTACACCACATACTCGTGAGCAGAATGGTGTGGTGGAAAGGAAGAATCGTACGATTATGGAAGCTGTCTCTATGGTTAGATGATGTAACAATTCATGATGTGGAGGAACCCATGGATCCTAATTATCCACCTGAGCCTACCTTCTAGGAAGAGGCCTTCATGGCTTAGTGGGATACTTGATGATGCTGAAGGACATGCTGCGCCCCAAGGAACCTTCCGTGAAAGTAAGCAACCTAACAGGTATCAGGGATACCTCACCATCATGAGCACGATCATACAAAATGAGCCTTCATCATTCTCAGATGTCATCAAACATCTAGTATGGAAGGATGCTATAACCAAAGAATATGAGTCTATTATGGAGAATGATGTATGGGAACTGGGAAGTACTTCCTAGATCCCAGGAAAAGACAATTGTTACTTCAAAATGGCTTTACAAGATAAAGCTACAGAAGATGGAAGTACGGAATAGTATAAGGCTCATTTTGTTGCTCATGGTTTACCCCAGAAGGAAGGTATAGACTATGATGAGATATTTTCACCTGTTTCCAGATATACGACCATCCACTCAATCATAGCCCTTTCAGCTTCTCAATGATGGAACCTACATAAGATGGATGTCAAGACCCCATTCTTGCATGGTTCGATCAAAGAAGAGGTCTATGTGGAGCAACCCGAAGGATTGGATATTTATGATTGAAAATCTCATGTATGCAGGTTGAAGAAGGGTCTTTATGGGCTGAAGCAAGTACCCCAAGCATGGTATGAGAGGATCAATAGCTACTTGATGAAGCTAGGATTCACTAGGAGTGAAGTCGATCCTAACCTTTACTTTAAGGTTGAAGATGACATGACTATTTGTTTAGATTTTGGCTTACTTACAGGCATCCTGCAGCTTTCTGGTGATCCTGCAGCTATGTGATGATCCTGCAGCTATCTGAACATCCTTCAGCCTTTTTGTAAAAGCGAGTTGGCTTCTAAATTTGAAATGAAGAACCAAGGACTTGAAGTGTGGCAGAAGCCAAGGGAAATTTTCCTATCTCAAGAAAAATATGTGGTGAATATTCTAGAAAAGATTTGGTACGTGCAAGTCTGTGACTACCTCGAGGATCTTAACTTTCAGAAGTTATATGGTAGTGATGTCGAACTAGATTTGAGAAATGCCTCTGAGTTTCAAAAACTCATTCATGTTGATTTTCTTGGTGAACCTCCATCCAAACATATGTTTTGCAATTAGCATTGTGAACTCATATTTGGTTGAGCCTCACTAGATTGGTGCCAAGAATCTTCTTAGATGTCTTTAGGACACAATCCGTCATGGATTGAGATACACTGCTGGAAATATGAAACTATATGATTATTCAAACGCTGATTAGGTAGGTAGTGTGGAGGATCACTAGAGCACTTCTTAGTGCTATTTGTCTTTCGATTCTACTTCTATATAATGGATGAGCAAGAAGCAGAAGTTGGTTGCCATAAGCACTGCTGAGACCGGATACATATCTATGAGTATGCTCTCATATGAAGCTGCCTAGTTGGGGAAGCTCTTCAGTAAGCTATTTGAACACATAGTATTTTGATTCTCTGTAACAACCAGAGGTGGGATTCAATTATTGAGGAATCCCATATTCATCGATTACTCTAGCAGATAGACATCATCTTCGATATGGTAAGTCGATGAGAAAGGAGGCTCCATCACATTAAGATGATGTACAGGTCGATACACCTTGTCAAAGCCCTGAGGAAAGATATAATCTGCGATTTTCCCATATGACTTGGAGTTGTCAAGAAACCCTTGTACAAGGCTCCTGCATGTTGCATACATTGAGCTCTGGGAGCTCAGAGGGCTTGTGATTCTTACTAGAGCAACATACGACCACAGGGTTACTCACCCTCCATTAGTGGTGTGCACTAGAACAAGATGATTCACTCTCTTATGGGTCAAGATGATTTTCTCTCTTATGGAACAGGATGATTCGCTCTCCTGTGAGGCCAGGATTGATGTGTTCTCCATGGTGATTATAGCAGGATTGATGTGTTCTCCTGTGAGGTCTGGATTGATGTGTTCTTCATGGTGACTGTAGCAGGATTGATGTGTTCTCCTGTGAGGCCTAGATTGATGCGTTCTCCATGGCACCCTAGATTGATGTGTTCTCCATGGCGCCCTAGATTGATGTGTTCTCCATGGCGATTGTAGCAAGATTGATGTGTTCTCCTGTGAGGATGGGATTGATTAATTTCTCTTGTCGAGACATCCTACCCATGCATTCTAGGACTCATGGGAAGTACCTCTCATCTGATCAATAAGCAAGGAAATGAAGTTAGGGATCATAGTAGTACCGATGGATGCATCGTTGTATCTACCATACTCCCTATGCTAGGATGACCTCCATTGATCTGGGATCAATGATACTAGTCTAGGACCAGTGGTACGAGTGGTACATTTTATGACACTGACTTCAGGTCAGTTGAGACTGGTTTGGGACTAGTGTTATGAACTTTGAGACTGACTTTGAGTCAATGGAGGATGTTATTGGTCTGGGACCCGTGGTAGGAGTTGTACATACTATGACACATACTATGAATCTTCCAACAAGAGTCTCATTAATATCATCAAAAAATTGTTGGAAGAAAATAAGAAAACTTGGAATAAAAACTTGATCAATTATTTGTGGGTAGATAGGCTTACAACCAAAAATTCAACTGGAACCAGTCCTTATGAGTTAGTATATGGCAGGGAAGCTATTTTTCCTTCATCACTAGGAGTTCTTGTCATGAAAATACTCCAAGAAGCTCAAGTGGAACCTAATGATATTCAAAGAAGGATAAAGATGACTATCAATTTACAGTAGACTCAGGAGGAGGTGTACCAAAGATCCCAACTGTTGTAGGAGAAACTTAAGAAGATATTTGATAGAAGAAACAAGGCAGAAGATTTCTACCCTAGAGATAAGGTGTTAAGATGGGATTCCAGAAGAGAGGACAAGGGAAAACATGGAAAGTTTGACTTCCTATTGAAAGGACCATACATCATCTATGCTTTCAAAGAAAACAATGCATATTTTTTTAAAGAGCTAGATGGTACTAAAGTAAAGCAAGGACCAGTCAATGGTCAGATGTTGAAGCATTACTTTGATCCTACTTACTAATGTTACCATGTTCTTCACAGTACATATTATATCTTTTGTAATGTCATAGTGTTGATTGGATAGTAAGATTTTGGAGTTGAAGCCCAAAGAGAAGGCCTTAAGCTTCAGAAGTATCACTCTCATACATACAATAAAGCAACAAGCAAAAGAAGATTGTAGAGCATACTCAAAGTCATTAAGAGGACACTGATCTACTGTTCTTGACTTTCCACCAGTGAAAGCCATCCCCAAGTGGAGCCACTGTTATGCCCCTATACCAATAGGTGCCGTATATCATGATTGACTTGGTTTAGCTTTGAAATATGTTCATATGTTTACTTGTTGCAAACGTTCTCCATATTTGCGAAAAATCAAAAAATTTAAAAAACGTAAAGAGGGTATACCCTAAAAGAAAATCAAAGGGTGAAAAGAAATAAAAAGAGGTCAAAAAAATGAAATAAAATGAACCCCAACAAAATGAAAAGACCAAGAAAGTGTGCAAATCTAAATGTCACTACTTTGTTGCTTTTGTATAATAAAAATTGTGTGCAACTTGTCACCTATGCCACAATGCATGAATAGTTAAATAGTTTAAGCTTGAATAGTTCATATTTTCAATTTCATGTTTTAGAAGTAGAGAATAAAGATCTAACCAAACAGTGTAATCTTGGCAGATAAGTAGATAGGTAGAGTGAAAAAGGAGCTCAACAATTTAATATGATCCCTTGGATGTAATAAGTGTAGACTTAGATAGGCATCACCATGTAAAAGAAAAGAAAGTTTGAAAAGTTTTTGCTAGTCTAAGTGTACCCTAATAAAGAAGTAAAAATGCTAGGTTAAGTAGGTAGGGTAAGTAGATAATGGTTGGAGAATAATATGTGGTGAATGATAAGTCTAAATGTGTAAATATTTTACTTTCATCACAAGGCAAAGGCATGTATCAAATGGAAGTCACATCAAGCAAGAAAAGTCAAATATAATTAACTTGCCTACTCATTTCCACTAAATTTTCACTAATTTCCCCTAAGTGCCAAGGTATCTATCAAGTTACAGGGCCTCAAAGCATTTCTCTGACTTTTCGAGGGACCGGATCCTTGGCCCAATAATTTATAATACCTTAAGCACTTAAGCCCCCTCACCAATCATCACACCCCTTCATAAGTTATTCATTTCTGTAATAAATAATTTCCTAAGTAAAATCCTATTTTACTGAGTGAAAATAAAACACTTTCCATATAAACCCTCATGTTCACTTAGCCTAAGATTTAAATAAATATATGAAAATATTTCAAACTTAGCATGCATTTCACATTTCACAAAGTCATATTGACCACTAATTCATATTATTATATAATTCCCTTATATAAACATCACCTATTCTCGTATTATTATAAATACACAAAACCACCAAATTTTACATATCCCGCCCCTCGATAAAATATAACCATAGTAAAGTCAGTAAATGGGATTAATTAACTAATCTGTAGTTAATTAAGAGCCTGACCCCCGCCATGCTAAAAGGACTAATTAATCCTCATGATTGTTAATAACTTCAACCAATCACATTGCCCCCGATGTAATTAAAAGATTTTAACTACCGTCAAGCCCTCGCCATTAAACACTAGTCATTTCAACTCCCTGACAACTGTCTGATCGGATCCCCTAGATCCGACGGTCATCACGCATATCACACGAGCTCCACGGTCGACCTTTAGCGTGTGATGGTGAGCGGTTTTGTAAATAGTACTTGTGCAACGTGTCAAATGTTGTATGGAGTCACGTAGCCTTGCCCAAATACCACTTACCCACCATTAGCAGTGTCATGAAAACAACTTACCACCTCCTACTACTGACAAAACATCAAATCACTTCCCTACTGATGTCATCTATCCAAATGATGAACCCCCCAAAAGCTTTGACTTTGTATAAAAAACAAAGTTAAATAGTTTTCATCCTTATTCTATGAACATATGCATGCAACTTGAACGTTGAAGTCGACTAGCTCGTACACCCAACTATTAGCCACTCTCAAACTTGCAGTTCGACGTCGCTCCAAGTCCACCATTTGCACCTAGTGAACCTGCATTCCATTGCCCGTCACTAAAAATAGGTATATACTAGTTTCCATCCAAAACCCCATAAATACTTGCTTTCCTTTGTAATTAATTTGAAAAACGCAAATTTCATTATAATTCATTTGCTAAATTTATAATTCAAGATTCCAAGACCCTCTCTTTTCACCAATTCCATGTAAAAACCCCATTTTCCTATCTAAATCCACAAGAATTAGAATGGAAACACTCGTGGCCCTTATAGTAGCACCTATCACTACCCCTCACAATGATTTGGATTATCTACCCCTAGAAGATAAAGATTTTCAAATAAAGGACCTGGATATTGATAAAGACGGCTTGAAGGTATTTTGCCAATGCCAAGACAATTACATGAATGGCTATGATACCATAGGACTTCGGGAATCCAATATCCCAATGTACATGCTCCCTTCTGTGCATATTTTCCCTGACATTATCCATCAGTGTCACAGAAATTATGATCCCAACCTCAGAGCAGTAATGTCCCCCAACCAAATTGTTCTCTTCACAATTACTGCAGACTCAATTAATGAGATGCTTCAATTTCAGCCCAGTGAAGACCTCACTCCCATTTCCCCTAGAGATTTGGTAGAGAAATCATCTGAATTGTCCCTCTTTGAACTCGGTCGCCTTTTCCAGAATTTTATGGATAAGCAGCATCAACCCAGAAATCTGCCTCCCTGTTTGTTAGTTTTCTTCACACAGACGAGCAAGAATATAATTGATATGATAGCTGCAGTCATGGGTTCCAATACTAGTGAGTATGTGGATGAACTGACCATAGTTTTAATTTCCATTTTTACCCTTGGTGAGCCTCTTGCTGTAAAGTATAACTATGTTGCATTCATTGCTGATAAAATACATGACCAATTCATGAGGCTGGAAAATGAAAAAGTATTTAAGTATTCCACATTCATATATCACCTTTTCCTTTACTATCAGTCTAACAAGTTCCCATTTTCTATAAATAAACACGATACAAAGGGTAATCCTAGATCAATCATTTTTTGGACTTCTATCTTCCACTATTTATTTGCTTGTCCCTATTCATACAATGAATTCATTGACTAGTTTGTCCACCCAGTGACCACCATGGTCATAGGAAGTCCTCCTCCTAGGATTAGTGATGAAATCAAAAGAATCCTTTAGCTATCTAGGCAGTGAAAAATAATAAACTCCGATCAGATTCACTTTACCAAGGCCAACAAGAAAGCACAATTGAGAATTAAAGATCATTTAGGTCCATTTGTCTACAACAATAAAGAAGCAAGCAAAGAAGCAGAAGAAATCCTAGAACGATTCAGACTAAATAAAAGTTTAGTTTGGAGGTATGATCCTCAAGGTTTCATTTGTGATAGAAGAATGAAAAACAAGTTGTCGCCATATTTTCATAACAAAATTGCTAAAATAGAATAATATGCAAATATGGATGAATTGAGGGAAGGAACTCTAGTTGAAATGGGTAGTGATCAGGTCGATGTAGAGAATGTGATGAAAGACCTAGAAAAGAGACTTGACCTGGACTCTTGTGAATAGGTACTAGTTAGAACTGCTCAGAAGCCAACACCAGGAACTAGTGCCTCTATAGCAGATATGTCTCAAAGGCACTCACAGGAAACTAGTGCACACCCTGTAGAACCACCACAGGAAAAAGAACAAGGAGACAATACTCCAGCATCAGGACAACCAGACATGTCAGAGTAGCCTAAAATCTCTGAAGAACAGGCTCCACCACAATCCCATCTAGCTCAAGTTAATATGGGAGACCGCCCAGTTTTGTAAACTCCTCTAAATGAGGAAAGGAGCTTAAAAAGAGACAAGCAAGTAGCTACCACTGCCAGTGGTCCTTTAGACTAGCCTGGTGCTAAGAGGCACAGGCTAAATCCACATTCAGAGGAAGAATTTTTTGAAGAAACAACAAGGAGTTTAAGGAAAGAAGGCGGAGATAGCCTACATACATCCCCAATAGGTGGGACACCTTCTAGTTCACAAAGACAAGAGCTTGAACGACAACAAGGTGTCAAAGTTTCATCTTTTAGGTCTTCATTTGACAAGACCTTAGACATCAAAGGAAAGTTTAAGGAGATAAAAGCCAAAAATGAATAGTTGAAGGCCCAAGCCTACATGCAATACTTGAATATGGCCCCTAATAATCAAACCAATTTGATGTCAGCTTATGAAATAAAAGAAGGCAAAATGCAGATGAGCTTTCTAAATCCTATAGTATAGCAGCCGAAATCAATTGTAGACTACCTCAAAACCGATTTTGAGGTCATGGCCAAAGATATTCACCCCATAGATCAAATAGAATTGCATAAGAAAACTGGGGAAATGGTTTATTCTACCCTGACAAAGAAGGCCATGATAGCACATAGGTTGGAGAATTCACTAAACAATACCACTTATCAATTACAACTAGAAAGGGCCTCCTCACAGGCAAAGGACAACATAATCAAATCATTGGAGGATTTGATTATTGGATTGGGCCATAACCCAAAAGATATCAGAGTTGCAAAAGGCCTCATAAAGAAAAAGAATGAAGATATAGCTACACTGAGAAAGAAGCTAAAATTGCCACCACTCATGCACCCTCAGACTGCTGAGGTAATTGAGAAGAAGAATGAAGAAGAGCTTATGGACTTGGTCCTAAAGCTAAATGAGCAACTGTAGGAGACAGAATAGGAACTAGAGAAAACACTACAAAGCAAGCAGAGTGAGTCAACCTCTCAACCTCAAAATGTAGTGCCAGTGGTTTCTATAGAAGTCCCTTCTACATTGGCAACTGCTCTAGCACCAAATGTCCCTTTGGGAACAGATGGAACTATTGGAGTGACAGGTATAGGTACAGGTACATGTACATTAGAGGTAGGAACCTCATGTCAAATCACAGAAGAATTAATCAAATCCATGGAAGAAATGAAGCTCCAGGTCACTGAACTCCAAAAGTTAAAGGATAAATTCATTACCCTAGAGCAGAAGTATGATGTGTCAAAAATCAATTTTGCTGAAGGAGTGAGGAAAAACAAAGGCTTGGCTCAACAACTAAAAACACTGGGAAAAGATATTACATTTGAAAAGCCTTTAACTAACATCAGAAAGATATTATGGACCAACATCAATCAATCAATGATGTTGGGTCATCAATTCAAATCATTTTTGAACAAAATGACTTAGTGAAGGCTGCTCTTCAAGAGATTGAAAAAAACAAGAAATAACTAGGAGAGAAGCCTGAAGAGGACATCACATTAATAAACTTTATAAACAGTAGAAATAAGTATTAGTTGGAGTAGCTAAATATTGAGGATAGGACTGGAACCATCCTTGAAGTAAAGAAAGTGTTAACTAAAAGGACTCTAATGCAAAACCTGGAACGAAAAATGTTAGAATATGCAGGAAGACGTAGATGAATTTTTGGAAAAATTTGGCAACTTACAGAGTAAAGGACTTCCAATTCCTTTAGTCATCAATGATAAGTTAATGTGGGAGGATGATTATGTCAACAAAATACATTAGTATGCAAACAACCAACCGAGTTTCCCTGCTAGTTCTTCTGCACCCAAGGCATTACCCACAAGAAAAGTACTCTATGATAGTTTGGAGAACCTTTTTTATGTTGAGAATGAATTAAAACACTTGTTTCCAATATAACCAATTTTTGTAAAATACACAGAAGCAGACAAAATATTCAAAAAATTGACAAGGACTAGAATACCAAGAGATGATTGGTGGACCAACATGATAGACATCTTATGATTTAGCATGGTAAAAAGTGAATTTAAGTATTTACCATAGTCAATTTTCATAAAAAGGGGTGAATGATGGTAAAGCAGGTAAAAGAGTATCAGTGAAAAGATGAAAGCAATCAGGTAGCATAGAATTATGAGCAAGACAACAAGATGCACAATCATAGGGCCTACCTCCAACTCCTTCAACAAAGCAGGGACAACAACCAAGTATTTCACATTCAGTTTCTACTTTCAAGACAATATGTCTCTACATTTATGTAAAATATATTTAGTTTTCCTAAAATATATCTCTCTCAGTTAGGAGATATTTTGTTGTAAATTTTGTATAAGTACTTCTTCATTCGAGGTACTGAGGGTGGATTCTTAAACATTTCTATAGACTCTTTATTTTGGAATGGAAGTGTTGTTGAACAACTATTGTATGGTTAGATCGACAAAGTAATAAAGCAAAGGAATTTTACAGGATTCCTTTGTCAAACGAGAAACAAATAAGTATTCTATATCTTATGTTTTTACAGTTCCCTTATTTAAACATTTCACATGTGTTTCATATTTCAATGATAAACGAAAAAGTATATTTCAGAAAGAGCTTTACTTCATTCTATCTTTAAAATCATTTATATTCTTAATTTTTTATTCCAAGCTATCATAGGTAGGGAATTCTTAATTGTTCTCTACTTCTTAGTTTATCATTGTGGCCATTTAACAAAGAATTCTTAATTGATTTTGGTTAATGAACACCCACACTCCCTCATCCTAAACTTTGTTGAAGGATTCTTAATTTCCCTTCTTTTCAAGACCATTTCACCCTTTCAAGTTATCATTTTTCTCTTGGTTAGCTCTCTTGCCTTGTGAAGCCCTCCTTTATTGAATCGACATGATTCAGTTAATCCATCTTCAGTTGACTCCATAGCCCAATGGCCTGAAATATCTCGTTCGATCCATCTGCTCCTCAATTCCACCACCAAACAAAATCAAAACTCCCTAAGCTTTCATAACCAACCTAATATCCTATAAACAAAGCTAAATCATAAAGAGAGAGTATTCTCTAAGTACATATTGGCTAGATTATGTCCTTAAAAGTTAGTTTTGTTTACCTCAGACCCCTTTCCTTCTTGTAACAACTTCAAGGAAAAACCGAGTGATAATAGAACCCAACACCTAGAGATATTGTTAAGGAAGAAATGTAGATATTTCTTGATGCAGGATTCATCTATCCCATCTCTGATAGTGAATGGGTCTCTCATTTGGTGCTAGTGCCAAAAAAAAATGGTAAGTGGAGAATCTGTGTCAACTATCAGGAATTGAACAAATCCACTAAAAAGGACCATTTTCCTTTACCTTTCATAGATCAAGTGTTAGACAATCTATCATGGAAAAAGTTTTTCTCCTTCCCAGATGGGTTTAGCTGGTACAATTAGATTCAAATCAACCCGGAAGACCAAGATAAGACCACTTTCACTTGTCCTTGGGGTACCTTTCCATACTGGGTCCTTCCTTTTGGTTTGTGCAATGCTCCAGCCACTTTCCAAAGAGCGGTATTGAGTATATTTTTTGAACTTGTTCATGATGCAATAGAAATATACATGGATAATTTTACTCCTTATGGCTCTGACTTTCAGGAAGCTTTATCTAACTTAGGAAAAGTTCTAGATAATTTTTTTGAGATGAACCTGTCCCTCAGTCTAGAAAAATGTGAATTTTTGATGACTGAAGGGACCGTGTTAGGTCATGCATTATCTCAACAAGGACTGCAGGTGGACCCCAACAAAATTGCCATCATCCAAAGGGTCCCACCTCCTCAAAAGGTGAGAGATGTCAGAAGCTTCCTAGGATTATCTGGATATTACAAGAGATTCATTAAATACTTCAGCAAGTTAGCCTCTCTTTTCTTTTTCCTCCTAGGCAAAGATGTTGAGTTCGTATGGTCGTAAAACTGTAAAGAAACCCTAGATACCCTGAAGAGAAAGCTAGTAGCTGCCCCAATTCTTAGAGGCCCTAACTGGGCCCTACCCTTTCATATTCACATAGATGCCTTGAACAAAGCAATAGGATCAACCTTAGGACAAATTGATGGAAAGTTACCTTATGCCATATACTTTATAAGAAAAAACTTGTCAAAGGCAGAGTTAAACTATAAAATTACCAAGAAGGAACTCCTAGATGTCATGCATTCCTTAAACAATTTCAAACATTATATCACAGGCTGTCAAACCTTTGTGCACATTGATCATGCTGCAATTAGATATTTTATGAAAAAACAAGATGTAAATTCTCACATTATTAGATGGTTGCTTTTACTACAACAGTTTGATCTGACCATTATTGATAAGCCTAGTAAAGAGAATGTTGTTGTTGACTTTTTGTTTAGAGTAAATTTTCTTCCAGATGAAGGAGGAATGGTGGATGACCAAATGCTAGATGAACACCTATTTTCTTTATCAGTACTCTCTCAATGGTTTGCTGATATAGAAAACTACTTGGTTTCAACATAGTTCCCACCACACCTATCCTCAAAAGAGAAGAGCAAGATAGTAAGGAAAAGTGCCCCTTTTACCTTGATTGGAGGCAATCTTTTCAAAGTTTGCCCAAATCAGATCTTGAGAGGATGTGCTAGGGAGGAGGAAGTATTTGACATCCTCCTAAACTATCATGACGGAGGCCCACTCTTCATCAGGATGTGAGGAGATACATGATCTAGTGTGATTGATGTCAGAGGATGGGGAAACCCAATCCAAAGGATGAAATTCACATGTAACCTCAAGTGACCTTTGAGCCATTTGAGAAGGGGGGCATGGAATTTGTGCGGCCTATCAACCCTCCTTCAAAGAAGAAGCAATACATCATTGTTTGCACCCACTATCTAACAAAGTGGGTGAGACAAAAGCAATCAAAGTAGTGACGGAGGAAAAAGTAGCTAAGTTTTTGAGGGAAAACATACTCTACAAGTTCAAGTATCCGAGAGAGTTGGTCACAAACCAAGGCAGTTAGTTCACTTCTAACCTGATTGAAGACCTGCTCACATGTCATAAGATCAAGCACGGGACTTCCACCCCTTACCATCCACAATCCAATGGGTAAGTGGAGGTCACTAATAGATCAATGGAAGCGATCCTAACCAAGGTAGTGAGCAGCAACAGAAAATACTAGGCGGACAGATTAGTTGAGGCCACTTGGGCCTACAACACAACATTGAAAACCACGACTGATTTCACACCCTGTGAACTAGTCTATGGGAAGAAGGCTTTGCTGTCAATAGAGTTTGAATTCAATACCCTAATAATGGCAGCTCAGTTGGACCTAGACCTTAGCCATGCACAAAACGGGAGATTACTTCAGCTCAATGGATTGGATGAATACAGATTGCAAGCCCTTCTCCATACACAGGTAGTTCAGCATCAGAGAAAGATATGGCATGACAGAAATATCAAGGAGAAGCAATTCCAAGAGGGATATTGGGTAGTACTCTACGATTCAAGATACAAGGATTTCAAACGAAATCTGAGGACAAGATGGCTGGGACCCTACACTGTGAAGAAATGCAATAACAATGGTTCAGTTTTGATCAGAACCATCGATGATGAAGCCATCCCCGTGCTTGTCAATGGGCATTAATTGAAAGTCTACAAGAAACCCCTCTTCAAGGGAGAGTTTATTCAAGATTTTAATAAAACAATGATGGTAGTGGAGCATATCTTAGCTTCCCCTTCACCCACTCACTGAAGAAAAAAGAGAAAAAAATAAGGACTCAAGTGAAAACCTCCATGAGGTGCTTGAGTCCCATCATTGGGTTGAAAACCTCTTTTGAGGCGGTCCAGTGATGTCTAAAAAAAGGGGAAAAGAATAAGATCCCTAGGTGAAAACCTCCCTTGGAGGTGCCTAGGGAAGAAAATTAAGGTGAAAACCTCTCTGAGGTGCCCTACTTGTTTTCAAAAAAAAAAAAAAGAGAAAGAAAAAATGAATTTTTATTGCATTGCAGGTTTGTAGGAGGACCACAGGGAGTAGAAGAAGGTGCCAAGGGGACCCTGACATTCATGCCAACATCCATCTCATCTTCTCCACACCTTCCTCCATCATTTTTGGCATCTCTTTCACCTCATTGTACCTCTTCTTCCAAAACTATGTTTTCTACAAGAGGCTCTTCTGGGAATTACAAAGAGCCAAAAGTTTTTACAGGAGGCAGTTTGAGGAACAAGAAAAGCTTCATGAGGAACCTCTAATCCCTCTTACCATCTTCAGACATCCTTGCCATAATTTCCAAGATTTCATCACACTCCAAGCATCATTATTATTATTTTTCTTTCCAAGAAAAAACATAGAAAAACAGTTTTCAGTTTTGAAAACAAAAACAAAAAATAAAAGGAGGAAAAGGCACCATTAACTTTACTTGAATCTTACCTACTATCCGTCCATCATTAATCTCCACCTCTAGCATCATTCTTAAGTTCCAAGCACAGGGAAATAGCTGAAGTTTCAAGGGGAGAAGCAGCTACAGGAGCTCCTGTAGAAGCTGATCCCGTAGAATTCCACCACCAACAGTAAGGGACAACACATCTGAAGGTTGAAAAGGCACATGCAGCTCATCTCCAGCAAAAGAAGAACCTGCAAAGATGCACAACAACACATCAGCAAATAGAGACAACATGCATGAAGGGAATGAAGGCATGGAGTAGAGAAAGCTACAACACCTTACAATCGATGGTAGCAAATACACTTGGATTACAAGTAAGTAGCTAAGTCACTCCTATATTTGCATTTGTGAAACTAGGAATCATATGGAGGCAATGAGATGGTTGAAATCGAAGGAGGGAAAGGTGGCTAGTTAACTTGACCACCTTCATTTAGTTGACTTCACTTAACTGAGATATCACCCACACATGTGCACAATCAACTCAAACAAAAGATGCGAAGAACAGGTAGTGGGAGGAAGAGTTAACTCCAACACAGCAATGAGGGGACGATTACGAGGGGGGTCATGATGACCAAGCAATTGGGGAGCAATGATCTTAATCTAGGCAATGTACACCTTGCCAACTCAGCACTCATAACCAAAAATAGCCATAAAAGGTAATGAGCACTCCTCCCCGCGTATTCTCACCACCGTTTCTTTAGTTTATCCTCATAACTTAAACACACAACAACATTCTTATGCCCCCACAGCCTCGTATCCACCATCCTCCATCGATCTCTTCCATATTTTTGCTTTCGACATTTTCTAGAGGAGCACCTACTGGAAATCTACAAGAGGGACAATGGGCTTATATAGGAGGGGCAGTGAGTCATTTTCAAGGGAGGAAACGTGATTTTTTGCATGAATTTTAGTCTGAAGAGAAAGGGTTCATGAATGTCCTCTATTGAATATAGAATATCAAAGAGTTGGTCTCAAATTAAAGAAAAAATGAGTCTTTAAGAGGATAGAAATACATAAAAAAAAAAATTGTTTCTTAAAAAAAATAAAAAAAATCACAGTCCCCTCTTTTCTTCTATTTCACTCAAAATTCTTTGTCTCCACCTCCATATCTATTTTTTCAAAACAAGTACAAGTAGTATAATAGGGGGTTTATGAGAAAAGAGCCCACTAGACTCCAGGCACATCCTCAAGTGGTGGAAATATTTACAAGGGCAAATTGGATGAATTTCTTTGAGAAGTTTAAGGATTTGATGATGAAACTACCCATGAATTTGTGCTCTCTCTAGTCCATCACACAAGAATTCATGCTACTGTAACCATTAGAAGCCTCTCCATTGAAATAACCCTTGAATTCATTAGTAGGGTCTCTACCCTTCCTCTAGGGTTGCCTTGGAGTGAAGATGAGAAAATAATTGGCCATGCTGCCAAGAGGAATTTTTTCCAAGATAATGAAACCCCTCTTGAAGACAAAAATGGAAATAGGAAAGCTAGTTTACCATATCTCTAGGATGAGGTTAGCTACCGAGTGATAAAATACATTTCTTGTGAGGGGACATACAACATTGTTTATAGATATCATTTCAGAATCCTCCAAGAATTGAGGTATGGCATGGATACCCCAACACATCAAAAGCTTAGTATCCCTTACTTTCTCATTCAGTCCCTCATTGAATCTAGCACCAAGGTACAAGAAGGAAATTCACAGAAGCTATCTCACCATGGCCTAATCAAGATCCTGGTAGAAGAAGCCCTCCATACCCTTACAATCCCTATAGCACTGGAAGTTTTCAGAAATATGACAGCTGAGGATGGCATCAAGGCATTAACCTATGATGCCAGTTTTGCTGTTAGTGATGAGCGAAAAAAGCAAGGAGGAGAAGATGAAGCTAATGGTGACATAGTAGGGTAAGAGAGGAAGGAGGAAATAAAAGAAATAGAGGAAGGGAGAGTTGAAGAGACAGAATAGGAGGTAGAAAAAGAGACAGAGCAGGAGGAGGAAAAAGAAATAGAAAAGGGAGAAAAGGAGGTAGAGAGGGCAGAGCAAAGAGAAGAGTCCCCTAAAACATTGGGAAGAGAAGCAACATCTACCCTCACTACCCTTAGTACAGTAGGAAAATAGAAGTGGAAGAGGAAAAGAAAAACCTCCATGTATTTCAGGGAAAGGAAGAGTACTAGAATTAAAACACGCAAACCTCAGCCCTCATCAAAGACTACCATTAACATTGAAGATTCACCATCTGCAAGGTGAAAGAATCTCCTTCCAAGACTCCCATAACCTATGAAAGGAGGACTACAAGATCTTCTACATGGAAGGGAAAGAAAATTCTACAGGACTCTAAAACAGTCCTACAGGAGACACTATCCAAATTACAGGAGACACAAAAAACTAAGGAAAATATAGGAGGATAGCTGGAGGTGAAAGGGGAAGCACAAGAGCTACAAGAACTTGACCCCCTGCCTAATATTGACTCCTATTATAGACTACTTGAGGGAGGCAAGATAATCCCACAAAAATTTGCAATTCCACTATTTTTCGAATTAGAAAAAGAGAGAGTGAGAATGCATAGGTGGATGTAGATATCCAAGTCCAAAGGAGTTGAGGATATCGGCCACATGGAAGACAAACTCAAGGAATAGGCAGGGAATTGAGTGCTCTCAGAGATAGAGAAGCCATTACAATAAGCCACCTTGAGAATGAGAATAAATTACTAAGGAGGCAGCTGCAGGAGAAAGAGACTCATTTGGCACACATGGCCAGCTTATCCAGAGAAGCATTATAATGTAGAACACCAGCCAAATATTATGGCCTCTATCTAAAGGATGAATGGCTTCAATTCCAAATAAAAACTTTGGCACAAAGGGGTATAATGCCTTTCCAAGACTACAGGTAGTTTGTGGATTTGTGTGACCAAAGCACCTTCGAGGACAAAGAAAAGATGGTAGAGTTCTATCTACACAACATGGCCTTCACAGACCTGAATGTGTGGGACCCCAATGCCAAGCTAGGGTATCTTCAATTAATGGCCATGGCATCATGGATGAACCATGAAGAATTAAGGGCAGCAGAAATGAAACGATTGTTAATAAAAGAGTAGAATGAACCATTGATGATAAGAGGTGAGCCATCAGATCCTATGGCACTCATCAACACAGACAACCTGCTTTCCAACAACCCTCAGATTGCCCCTAAATATCTAGCCAATCAGGAACAAGCCATTGCACACTTTGAAGATATGCTTAGGCTACTTGGTGATGACTGTGTGCAAGCATGCATGCATGAGAAGATGGAACACCCTACCCCATAGCTTGTAGATTAGAGAATACCATTCCCCCATGAGGTTGAAGGAGGCATTGAAAAGAGTGCCAATGTACAGGCACTCCATTGGAAGGTTGAAGGTCAATTGGATTTGCCTCAAACTGAGTCCTCCACTCATATTGGACATGCTGGAAGAAAGAAGTGAAGAAGAAGAGAAGAAGCAGTGGAAGGACATAGACAATAAGGAAGGATTTTATGGAGAACATGAGCAGACCACATCAGAAGACTGGAATGCTAGGGAGGCCACTAGGGCCATGGAAGACCAAGAGATTGACTAGGTTTCTTAGAGGATGAGCAAGACCTTCAGTATGGGGTGATGATGAGCCTCATAAATGGGTAATTATATGGGCTCATTTACCTCCCAACCTAGTCAAATCAACCATTTTCTTAGCCTATTGTATGATTTTATGATTATATTTATGCTTATAAGGTGAGTTGAGTTAGTTATTATGCCAGGTGGTCTAACATGTATTTAATGCAGATTATTGATGGATTTCAAGGTCAAAGTCAAGGATCTAGTGGTCAAACTGCAATAATAACTCAAAGTAGACAGAGGAGAGGACTTATAGGAGGGAATCCCCCTCATTTATTTCTCCTCACTTCAAATTCCCCTTCATTCATCTCAAAGTACAACCAGCCAAATCATGCACTAGAAGGTAGCCGAGAAAGTGGAATATGATTGATAGTTATCTCGAGTTTGTTGAAATTTGGTACCAAAGGACAAGTGGTTCCCTAAGGCTTTGATCTTTGGCCTAGGGAAAAGTGTCCAAAAGATTTTAATTTTTCTCCTAAACTGACTTTATAATTTTTATAAAGTTAAAATCTAATTTAAAAGTGACTTTAAAGTGATAAAGTTACTAAGTCTAATTTTAAAGTGACTTTTATAAAATCAATGAAAAATTAGAAAGGAAAAATGACTTTGGAAATAAATGACTAAGTGGGTCTTTATTAAAGTGGGGTGAATTAAAAAATAGAAAGTGAGATTTAAATGTGCATTTAATCTCAACCATTGATCTAAATCTATCTTAGCCATTGGATTTAGGGATCACCCAAAAGTCATTTAGGGTTGGGTTAAGGGAGGAAAAGGAGGAAAAAAATCATTCATTCTTTCATGAGCAGATTGGGAGAAGGAGAGCAAGAGAGCAAGGGAGATTTCTGGACAGGAAGGAGAAAGAGGCAGCAGTTTGGCACACATACCAGGTAGCTCTTCAGCAAATCAGTACAACAAAAAGAACAAGTAGAAAAAGGCAGTTTTTTGCTGAGAAAACTGGGAAAAACTGATTTTTGGCCACGAATATCGAGGAAGTGATTTTCTGCATGGAAACCGAGGTCTGTCCGTACAGTCCGTACGGTCGTCCGTACAGTCCATACGGTCCATACATCTGTACATCCGTATAGTCCGTACATCCATACGGTCCATACCGCACGTACAAAAAAGTTCCAGTTTGTCTGTTTGGCTGAAAAACAGATAAGTTTGCTTCCTGGAGATTTTATTTTGCTGAAATATTTTGCTGAACTTTTCTCACTGTAAAAACACATTTTCCAGAAATAAAGAAGAGCTCTCAAACTGGTTTTCCCCAAGAGTTGTAAGGGGTTTTTCTAGGGTCACATTGACCAAAAATATCAGTGTTTGAATGTGTTTTAATGGCTGTTTATTAGTGCTGATTTTTATTGTTGCAATTTCCAGCATTCTGTAAAATTTCCAAAATTTTTGTTTTTAGCAATTTTTTTTTTTTTTAGCTTGTTGAATGTATGGTTATGGGAAAGGGCATTTAAATACATGGGAGAAATAAGGAGAAACTAAAGAGCTTGAGTGTTGAAGGGCAGTTTGAGACAGTAAAAGAGAAAAATTACAGCTGTCGATTTTTCACTCAAAAAATTACAGCAAGCTTATTTTTCATAAACAAAAGGTTTTATCTTTACTGCATAAGTCCTATTTTTCAGTTTTAGGACAACAGGATGTCATTGGGATTGAGGGTGGAGGATAGGTTCGATGGGCATACAAATTACAACATTTGGAAGGAGAGAATGCAAAGTATCTTTGAGGAGGTAGAAGTCTAAGATATCATGATGCATACCACATAGACCCCTATTGTTGTGCTTATTGATGCTACTCAGTTGGCTGCTTATAATAAAAAGAACGACAAGGGTAAGAGGCTGATTCTAGACGGAATCAAAGACCATTGCATTCCTTATGTGAGAGGAAAGAGCAATGCCCACGAGATGTGGACAGCATTGTCCAATCTCTACCAGAGTACCAATGAGAACCAGAAAATGGTTTTGAAGGAGAAAGTAAAAAACATTAAGATGGGTAATGATAGTGTAGCTGGATATCTCACTAAGATTACTAATGTGAGAGATGAGTTGGCAGCGATTGGAGAGGCCATTCCACCAACTGAGTTGGTGTGCATTGCGGTAAATGGCCTCCCCCGTTCATGGATGAACTTTGTTGATGGGGTTTGTGCTCGTGAGACCCTTCCCACATGGGAGAGGTTTTGGGATGATTGCATTCAGATAGAGATTAGGAAAGGTCATCTTGGGGCAGCCAAGCGAGTTGAGAAGGATGAGGATGTAGCACTGGTGGCAAGAGGCAAGAAAGGCAAAGGGAAGAATCACGCTTGCACAAGCAGTGGTGGGGGCAAAGGAAAGGGTAAAGGTAAACAGGTAAACACACAGAAGGACTATTCTAGGGTGAAGTGCTGAAATTGTCAAAAGATGGGACACTTTGCAGTTGTGTGTCCGGAGAAGAAGAAGAAGAAAGGGAAGGACCAGAGTTTGGCAACTTCAGTAGAGGTTGAGGACTTTGCAGGTCGTTTTGACCGAGAGTTTGCGTTCACTACGTGTGATTCCTCTAGTGCACGATCACCTGCCATACAGGTTCAGAGGGAGCATGCTTTTCCCTCGATTAGCGAAGCATCTTCAGGTATCTGGTATGTAGACAGTGGGGCTTCACGTCATATGACAGGAGTCCTGAGTAATTCTCAAAGCTTTCAGAGAGTGGCACTGATGTAGAGGTAGTACTCGGTGATGACAGAGTTGTTAGAGCAGTCGCGGTGGGGACACTGGCATTTCAGAGGGAGTCCAAACCTCCCTTGAAAGTGACAGATGTTCTTTATGTGCCAGGGATGAGGAAGAACCTCATATCTGTCTCAGCTTTGGAGGACAGAGGATATGAGGTACTATTCAGGGGAGGAAAGGTGTTGATGTATCCCAGGGGTGCTCTAGCTGAGTCAGCTAGAGTGGTAGGTGTACGCGATGCAAAGGTGTACAAGTTTGCATTCCATCCCCTTTTGGCATTGAGTAGTAGTACTGACAGCAGAGCTAGCAATTCTAAGCAGTCTGAGATTTGGCATTGCATGATGGGACATATGTATCATGGTGCCTTGAGGACCTTGCGGGAGATCACTACAGGTATGCCAGATTTCAGTACTGATCACTTTGATACTTGTAGAGGATGTGCAATGGGCAAGTTTGCCAAATCCCCTTTTCCCAGCAGTGACAACAGAGCGAGTGGGATACTTGATTTGATTCATTCTGATGTGAGCGGTCGGATGTCTCATGTTTCCTTGAGTGGATATGAGTACTATGTTTTATTCATTGATAATCACTCCAGGAGGACCTGGATTTATTTTTTGAAGACCAAGAGTGAGGTCTTCAAGTGGTTTCAGTTGTTTAGAGCTCTTGTGGAGACACAGACAGTTCGGAAGATCAGGTCCCTGAGGTCGGAAAATGGAGGAGAGTACACCCTTGGAGAGTTTGTTGACTATTGTGCAGAGGCAGGCATTAGTAGGGAGTTCACTGTTCCTTACAACCCCCAGCAGAACGGGGTTGTGGAGAGGAAGAACAGATCCATCATAGAGGCTGCCAAAGCAATGTTACATGATCAGGGGTTGCCATTGTTTTTGTGGGCAGAGGCTTGCAACATAGCTATTTAATTGCAGAACATGACTCTGGAGGAGGCTTTCTCTCGGAAGAAGCCTAATATTGGTCATCTTCATATCTTTGGATGCATTACATACTCCTATATACCCAAGGAGAAGAGGACCAAACTAGAGCCCACCATAGAGAAGGGTATCTTTGTGGGCTATAGTGAGACCTCAAAGGCCTTTCGGATTACATTCCCGCACAGAGGAGAGTTGTTGTCAGACGGGATGTGAAGTTCGATGAGGATAGGGCCTTTAGGAGATCACGGGAGTTGGAGTATTTGGATCAGCCAGACCCTCAGCAGCAGTTGAGTCAGTCACAAGGATCCAGTGCGCAGGGATCAGGAGGATCAGGAGGATTAGGAGGTACATCTATGAGGATGTCAGGTCCATCAGTGAGCAGTGGCTCACCGAGCCAGAGTGGTGGTGCTCTGAGCAGGTCACAGACCAGTTCACTAGGGAGTCCACTGATGGACAGTTCACACGGTACCTCAGCTTCTATAGGTTCAGGTGCAGGCAGGAGGACAACAAACAGACAGTCAGGAGTTCAGGCTACTGATGGTGATGAGGAGGAGGAGTTTCATTCTCCTATGGGAGAAGCATGCTCAGGGAAGAGGAAGCCCAAGTGGCTTCAGGAAAAGAGAAGGGAAAGATAGTAAGGAAAAGTGCCCCTTTTACCTCGATTGGAGGCAATCTCTTCAAAGTTCACCCAAATCAGATCTTGAGAGGATGTGCCAGGGAGGAGGAATTCTTTGACATCCTCCTAAACTATCATGACGGTGGCCCACTCTTCATCAGCATGTGAGGAGATACATGACCTAGTGTGATTGATGCCAGAGGATGGGGAAACCCACTCCAAAGGATAAAATTCACATGTAACCTCAAGTGACCTTTGAGCCATTTGAGAAGGGGGGCATGGAATTTGTGGGGCCTATCAACCCTCCTTCAAAGAAGAAGCAATACATCTTTTTTTGCACCCACTACCTAACAAAGTCGGTGAGAAAAAAGCAATCAAAGCAGTGACGGAGGAAAAAGTAGCTAAGTTTTTGAGGGAAAACATACTCTACAAGTTCAGGTATCTGAGAGAGTTGGTCACAAACCAAGGCAGTCAATTCACTTCTAACCTGATTCAAGACCTGCTCACATGTCATAAGATCAAGCACAGGACTTCCACCCCTTACCATCAACAAGCCAATGGGTAAGTGGAGGTCACTAATAGATCATTGGAAGCGATCCTAACCAAGGTAGTGAGCAGCAACAGAAAATATTGGGCGGACAGATTAGTTGAGGCCACTTGGGCCTACAACACAACATTGAAAACCACGACTGATTTCACACCCTATGAACTAGTGTATGGGAAGAAGGCTTTGCTGTCAATAGAGTTTGAATTCAATACCCTAATAATGGCAGCTCAGTTGGACCTAGACCTTAGCCATGCACAAAACGGGAGATTACTTCAGCTCAATGGATTGGATGAATACAGATTGCAAGCCGTTCTCCATACACAGGTAGTTCAGCATCAGAGAAAGATATGGCATGACAGAAATATCAGGGAGAAGCAATTCCAAGAGGGATATTTGGCACTACTCTATGATTCAAGATACAAGGATTTCAAACGAAAGCTGAGGACAAGATGGCTGGGACCCTACACTGTGGAGAAATGCAATAACAATGGTTCAGTTTTGATCAGAACCATCAATGATGAATCCATCCCCATGCTTGTCAATGGACATTAATTGAAAGTCTACAAGAAACCCCTCTTCAAGGGAGAGTTTATTCAAGATTTGAATAAAACAGTGATGGTAGTGGAGCATATCTTAGCTTCCTCTTCACCCACTCACTGAAGAAAAAAGAGAAAAAAATAAGGACTCAAGTGAAAACCTCCATGAGGTGCTTGAGTCCCATCATTGGGTTGAAAACCTCTTCTGAGGCGGTTAAGTGATGTCTAAAAAAAGGGGAAAAGAATAAGATCCCTAGGTGAAAACCTCCCTTGGAGGTGCGTAGGGCAGAAAATTAAGGTGAAAACCTCTCTGAGGTGCCCTAGTTGTTTTCAAAAAAAAAAAAGAGAAAGAAAAAATGAATTTTTATTGCATTACAGGTTTGAAGGAGGACCACAGGGAGCAAAAGAAGGTTCCAAGGGGACCCTGACATTCATACCAACATCCATCTCATCTTCTCCACACCTTCCTCCATCATTTTTGGCATCTCTTTCACCTCATTGTACCTCTTCTTCCAAAACTATGTTTTCTACAAGAGGCTCTTGCGGGAATTACAAAGAGGCAAAATTGTTTACAGGAGTCATTTTGAGGAACAAGAAAAGCTTCATGAGGAACCTCTAATCCCTCTTACCATCTTCAAACATCCTTGCCATAATTTCCAAGATTTCATCACACTCCAAGCATCATTATTTTTTTTTTCTTTCCAAGAAAAAACATAGAAAAACAGTTTTCAGTTTTGAAAATAAAAACAAAAGATAAAAGGAGGAAAAGGCACCATTAACTTTACTTGAAGCTTACCTACTATCCGTCCATCATTAATCTCCACCTCTAGCATCATTCTTAAGTTCCAAGCACAGGGAAATAGCTGAAGTTTCAAGGGGAGAAGCAGCTACAGGAGGTCCTGTAGCAACTGATCCCATAGAAGTCCACCACCAACAGTAAGGGACAACACATCTAAAGGTTGAAAAGGCACATGAAGCTCATCTCTAGCAAAAGAAGAACCTGCAAAGATGCACAACAGCACATCAGCAAATAGAGACAACATGCATGAAGGGAAATGAAGGCATGCAGTAGAGAAAGCTACAACACCTTACAATAAATGGCAACAAATACACTTGGATTACAAGTAAGTAGCTAACTCACTCCTCTATTTGCATTTGTGTAACTAGGAATCATATGGAGGCAATGAGATGGTTGAAATCGAAGGAGGGAAAGGTGGCTAGTTAACTTGACCACCTTCATTTAGTTGACTTCACTTAACTGAGATATCACCCACACATGTGCACAATCAACTCAAGCAAAAGATGCGAAGAACAGGTAGTGGGAGGAAGAGTTAACTCCAACATAGTAATGAGGGTATGATTACGAGGGGGGTCGTGATGACCAAGCAAGTGGGGAGCAATGATCTTAATCTAGGCAACATACACCTTGCCAGCTCAGCACTCATAACCAAAAACAGCCATAAAAGGTAATGAGCACTCCTCCCCGCGCATTCTCACCACCTTTTCTTTAGTTTATCCTCATAACTTAGCCACAAAACAACATTCTTATGCCCCCACAGCCTCGTATCCACCATCCTCCATCGATCTCTTCCATATTTTTGCTTTCGACATTTTCTAGAGGAGCACCTACAGGAAATCTACAAGAGGTACAATGGGCCTGTATAGGAGGGGCAGTGAGTCATTTTCAAGGGAGGAAACATGATTTTTTGCATGAATTTTAGTCTGAACAGGAAGGGTTCATGAATACCCTCTATTGAATATTGAAATGTGAAAGAGTTGGTCTCAAATTAAAGAAAAAATGAGTCTTTAAGAGGATAGAAATACATAAAAAAAAATTGTTTCTTAAAAAAAATAAAAAAAATCACAGTCCCCTCTTTTCTTCTATTTCACTCAAAATTCTTTGTCTCCACCTCCATATCTATTTTTTCAAAACAAGTACAAGTAGTATAATAGGGGGTTTATGAGAAAAGAGCCCACTAGACTCCACGCACATCCTCAAGTGTTGGAAATATTTACAAGGGCAAATTGGATGAATTTCTTTGAGAAGTTTAAAGGATTTGATGATGAAACTACCCATGAATTTGTTCTCTCTCTAGTCCATCACACAAGAATTCATGCTATTGTAACCATTAGAAGCCTCTCCATTGAAATAACCCTTGAATTCATTAGTAGGGTCTCTACCCTTCCTCTTGGGTTGCCTTAGAGTAAAGATGAGAAAATAATTGGCCATGCTGCCAAGAGGAATTTTTTCCAAGATAATGAAACCCCTCTTGAAGACAAAAATGAAATAGGAAGGCTAGTTTACCATATCCCTAGGATGAGGTTAGCTACCAAGTGATAAAATACATTTCATGTGAGGGGACATACAACATTGTTTATAGATGTCATTTCAGAATCCTCCAAGAATTGAAGTATGGCATGGATACCCCAACACATCGCAAGCTTAGTATCCCTTACTTTCTCATTCAGTCCCTCATTGACTCTAGCACCAAGGTATAAGAAGGAAAATCAAAGAAGCTATCTCACCATGGCCTAATCAAGATCCTGGTAGAAGAAGCCCCCTATACCCTTACAATCCCTATAGCACTGGAAGTTTTCAGAAATATGACAGCTGAGGATGGCATCAAGGCATTCACCTATGATGCCAGTTTTGCTGTTAGTGATGAGCGAAAAAAGAAAGGAGGAGAAGATGAAGCTAATGGTGACATAGTAGGGCAAGAGAGGAAGGATGAAATAAAAGAAATAGAGGAAGGGAGAGTTGAAGAGACATAATAGGAGGTAGAAAAAGAGACAGAGCAGGAGGAGGAAAAAGAAATAGAAAAGGGAGAAAAAGAGGCAGAGAGGGCAGAGCAAAGAGAAGAGTACCCTAAAACATTGGAAAGAGAAGCAACATCTACCCTCACTACCCTCAGTACCGTAGGCAAACAGAAGCGGAAGAGGAAAAGAAAAAACTCCATGTATTTCAGGGAAAGGAAGAGTACCAGAATTAAAATAGGCAAACCTCAGCCCTCATCAAAGACTCCCATTAACATTGAAGATTCACCATCTGCAAGGTGAAAGAATCTCCTTCCAAGACACCCATAACCTATGAAAGGAGGACTACAAGATCTTCTACATGGAAGGGATAGAAAATTCTACAAGACTCTAAAACAGTCCTACAGGAGACACTATCGAAATTACAGGAGACACAAAAAATTAAGGAAAAGATAGGAGGATAGCTGGAGGTGAAAGAGGAAGCACAAGAGCTACAAGAACTTGACCCCCTGCCTAATATTGACTCCTATTATAGACTACTTGAGGGAGGCAAGATAATCCCACAAAAATTTGCAATTCCACTATTTTTCGAATTGGAAAAAGAGAGAGTGAGAATGCATAGGTGGATGTAGAGAGCCAAGTCCAAAGGAGTTGAGGATATCAGCCACATGGAAGACAAACTAAAGGAAATGGGAAGGGAATTGAGTGCTCTCAGAGACAGAGAAGCCATTACAATAAGCCACCTTGAGAATGAGAATAAATTACTAAGAAGGCAACTACAGGAGAAAGAGACTCATTTGGCACACATGGCGAGCTTATCCATAGAAGCATTACAATGTAGAACACTAGCCAAATATTATGGCCTCTATCTAAAGAATGAATGGCTTCAATTCGAAATAAAAACTTTGGCACAAAGGGGTATAATGCCTTTCCAAGACTACAGGTAGTTTGTGGATTTGTGTGACCAAAGCACCTTCGAGGACAAAGAAAAGATGGCAGAGTTGTATCTACACAACATAGCCCTCACAGACCTGAATGTGTGGGACCCCAATGCCAAGCTAGGGTATCTTCAATTAATGGCCATGGCATCATGGATGAACCATGAAGAATTGAGGGCAGCAAAAATGAAAAGATTGTTAATAAAAGAGTAGAATGAACCATTGATGATAAGAGGTGATCCATCAGATCCTATGGCACTCATCAACACACACAACCTTCTTTCCAACAACCCTCAGATTGTCCCTAAATATCTAGCCAATCAAGAACAAGCCATTACACACTTTGAAGATATGCTTAGGCTACTTGGTGATGACTGTGTGCAAGCATGCATGCATGAGAAGATGGAACACCCTACCCCATAGCTCGCAGATTAGAGAATACCATTCCCCCATGAGGTTGAAGGACGCATTGAAAAGAGTGCCAATGTACAAGCACTCCATTGGAAGGCTAAAGATCAATTAGATTTGCCTCAAACTGAGTCCTCCACTGATATTGGACATGTTGGAGGAAAGAAGTGAAGAAGAAGAGAAGAAGCAGTGGAGGGACATAGACAATAAGGAAGGATTTTATGGAGAGCATGAGCAGACCACATCAGAAGCCTGGAATGCTAGGGAAGCCACTAGGGCCATGGAAGACCAAGAGATTGACTAGGTTTCTTAGAGGATGAGCAAGACCTTCAGTAGGGGGTGATGATGAGCCTCATAAATGGGTAATTATATGGGCTCATTTTACCTCCCAACCTAGTCAAATCAACAATTCCCTTAGCCTGTTGTATGATTTTATGATTATATTTATGCTTATAAGGTGATTTGAGTTAGTTATTATGCCATGTGGTCTAACATGTATTTAATGCAGATTATTGATGGATTTCAATGTCAAAGTCAAGGATCTAGTGGTCAAACTGCAATAATAACTCAAAGCAGACAGACGAGAGGACTTATAGGAGGGTATCCCCCTCATTTATTTCTCCTCACTTCAAATTCCCCTTCATTCATCTCAAAGTACAAGCAGCCAAATCATGCACTAGAAGGTAGCCGAGCAAGTGGAAGATGATTGATAGTTATCTCGAGTTTGTTGAAATTTGGTACCGGAGGACAGGTGGTTCCCTGAGGCTTTGATCTTTGGGCTAGGGAAAGGTGTCCAAAAGATTTTAATTTTTCTCCTAAAAGTGACTTTAAGTGATAAAGTTACTAAGTCTAATTTTAAAGTGACTTTTATAAAGTCAATGAAAAATTAGAAACGAAAAGTGACTTTGGAAATAAATGACTAAGTGGGTCTTTATTAAAGTGGGGTGAATTAAAAAATAGAAAGTGAGATTTAAATGTGCATTTAATCTCAGCCATTGATCTAAATCTATCTCAGCCATTGGATTTAGGGATCACCCAAAAGTCATTCAGGGTTGGGTTAAGGAAGGAAAAGGAGGAAAAAGATCATTCATTCTTTCATGAGCAGATTGGGAGAAGGAGAGCAAGAGAGCAAGGGAGATTTCTGGATAGGAAGGAGAAAGAGGTAGCGGTTTGGCACACATACCAGGTAGCTCTTTAGTAAATCAGTACAACAGAAAGAACAAGTAGAAAAAGGCAGATTTTTGCTGAGAAAATTGGGAAAAACTTATTTTTGGGCACGAATATCGAGGAAGTGATTTTCTGCACGGAAAGTGAGGTCTGTCTGTACAGTCCGTACGACCGTCCATACAGTCCATACGGTCCATACATATGTACATCCGTATAGTCCGTACATCCATACGGTCCGTACTGCATGTACAACAAAGTTCCAGTTTGTCTGTTTGGCTGAAAAACAGATAAGTTTGCTTGCTGGAAATTTTATTTTGCTGAAATTTTCTCACTGTAAAAAGGCATTTTCCAGAAATAAAGAAGAGCTCTCAAACTGGTTTTCCCCAAGAGTTGTAGGGGGTTTTTCCAGGGTCACATTGACCAAAAGTATCAGTGTGTTAATGGTTGTTTATTACTGCTGATTTTTATTTCTGCAATTTCCAGCTTTCTGTAAATTTTCCAGAATTTGTGTTTTCAGCAAATTTATTTTTTCCAGCTTGTTGAATGTATGTTTATGGGAAAGGGCATTTAACTACATGGGAGAAATAAAGAGAAACTGAAAACCGGGGTGGGAAAACAAATTTTTTACCAAATCTAGCTATTTAGAGCCTTTAAACTGTGAATATTGTAATTATTTCGCTGCTTTTAGGGTTTTTTTCTTTTTTAGTTTTGTTTCTTGCACATTTTATTTCTGGGTGTTAGGTTTTTGTTATTGCAGGTTGCAGGTCGAAAGAAAACATTTTGTTCGAAGCCAGATTTAGGCCCTGGAGGGTAAGATTTGGCCTCAAGATCAGCTATCGCAGTAGTACTTATTTTAGGCCTGGAGAAATTTTTGTGGGGTTTTCATCCAGCAGATCTAAAGCAAAAGGATTTGAATTTGTTTTTTTCAGTTTTTTCTAGAGAATTTTGTCATCTGTCTGTTGCTGCTTGGGGTTTCATTTTCATTTTGGTTGTAGAGAAATTTCAAATTTTTTTTAGGGCCTGCAGCTTTTCGCTGTTGCCATACATCTGTGATTTCTCTTCACATGAGTTCTTTCTCTACGTTTCCTGTTTCTTTCAGCGCTCCCATCAAACTCTCTGCCTCATGCAACAAGTTCCTACCTCTTCTTTCTCCGCTATCCCCATCAGCCATCTGCGTGCATCCACGCTGCCAGAAATGCACGATTTTCCTCATGCGCTTTGCCATCTTACGTTGCTTCACCAACACGCTGCAACCCCATTTCACCTTTTCACTATTTCCTTTTCATAAATCCGGAGTCTGTTCATTGCTTGCTTCCCTCCCATCAAACCATCTTCGGATCTGCACGCATATCCCTCAGCCATCATCTGCTCCCCTCCAGCTCCACACAGTCTTGCTGCTCCTCATCAACCTGTGGATTCTTGTGTCCATTTTCCTTAACCCTTTCACGCTGCTCCAGATCTGCCCTCTTCACGCTATCCCTTGCCAGTGCTGCTCATCCTTTCTCGCTGCCACATTCGTTTTCACGCAGTCAACGTTGCAACCTCCAGATGCTGTCGTCAACCTTTCTTCGAACTTGCACACACCAGTCACGCATACAAAGCTCGATTTTAATTTTTTCTGTGTGCTGCGGTTTGATTTCATGGTTAATGTAAGTTATGATAGCATATTTTTTGTTATATAGTTTCGTTTCAGTTCACTTACGTTTCAATTAGATTAGATTTTAATTAGTTAGGTTCTAAGTTCTAGATATAAATCAATTTTCATTTTTTTTTATAGATTAGGTGTTAGTTTCAAGTTTAGTTTAGTTTTATTTTTTTTAGTACATCAAAAAATCTCATATAAAAAAATATAAAAATTCATAAAAAGGTTTTTTTTTTTAAAGTTCCTTTTTATTTTTTAAAGTATCTTAGTTTAGAATAGATTCTTTATTTAGATTTTCTTCTTATATTTTGGATTTTTTTTTTAGAAATTTTAAAAATAAAAGTAAAAAGGGTATCTTTAGGTTATTTAAATTTAGATTAAGTTTAGAATAGATTTAAATTTATTGGATTTTAGTTTAGTTTATTTTTAAACTTAAAATTTTATAAAAATATAAAAATATATAAATTTTTTTTTTGAGAAGATTAATTAAAAATTGAAAATTCAATCTGGTGTCTTTTGTGGTATTTATGTTCCACTTCTCTATAGTTAAATGCGCTTAAATGCTTATTTAAAGATTAGCTATTGAAAAGTGGTGAATCATTTTGTGGACTGGTTAGCATTTGAATTTCATGGTTGAGTAATGAATTTTGATCTTTTGAAATTTAATTGTTATATCTTTGTGCATCTTTTGAATATCTTGCATCTTGTAAAATTAATCATTGCTTGGATTATATAATGCTCGTTACATGTTGGATATTTTGTAAATATTTTCAAGCAATCGTTAAATTACTTCATAAAAAGCAGCAGCTAATTAATTACTTGGTTTTCATTAACTCCATAAGGCATTGGTCTTAAGCATTTAAAAATCTAATCCAATTCTAACATTGATCAAGTGCTTGTTTCCCCTTGCTGTGTCTCCCAAGCCAACTGGTTCCTAGTTGGTCTTCCTTTTTCCCATAGGGTCTACCTCCCTTAGCCTGCTTCAGGGAGACGACTTAAACGGAGGGATCGAGGATTAGGGTGACAGCCCCCGGTGTGAGCGTTGTCGCGCTGCTTAGACAATCTGTGCGACAACATTTTTTGGCACCATTGCCACGGATACAGTTTTTCTGTCCCTGGCGTTTCAACAACATTTCACCTTCATTCTTCTCTCTCATTTGGAATCTAGAATCTTTTCATTTGAGCTGGCAAAGTCAACATTTTTTGGCATCATCTCATCTTTTCTGCCATTCATTAGCCTGTCAAACGGCCAACATTCTTTGGTGTCATTTGATCTTTTCATCAGCTTATCTTTCGTCATATCAGCAACTACACTTCAGTTCCTTTCTTGTTTGGATGGCGACTCCATCTCTTTTATTTTTTCTAGACAAGAAGCCTCCCTCATATCTGTTTGTTTGTTGCTTTTTGGATCCTAAAATTAGATTCATTGTTCAAGTGGCGACTCCACTTCTTTCATCTCTTGATTTTCTTGAGCAGAGACCTCTTTCTATCACCCATTTGGTCCCTCGCTATTCGTCATGGACTATTCGTTTACCTCGTGTCATTTTACTGATGTTCTCCATGATGTTCTGGAAGTGGCTATTTCTAAATTACCTTTGTTCTTGGGTGGTGATTCAATCTCTGTTAGAAAGCATTTATCCAAGTTCACTCGTATAATGATCATATATTGTAGATCTCCTCAGTATGATCATGAAGATGTCAAAATGCATCTGTTTGTCCTTTCTTTAGAGGATGATGCTTTGAATTGGTTTAATAATTGTCCTGAAGATTCTTTCATTTTTTTACAAGACATTGTCAATGCTTTTAAAGATAGATATGGCTATCTAGATAGCTCGCCTTGTGCCCCTAAAATTGTGTAGCAGAATGAAAGTAATCTTATGAAAGGTCTAGCTGTCGATGAGAGATTTCAAGACAATTCTTCATATCAGAATGTGCCTTCCACTTGTACCATTGCAGATCAAATCCATGATAGTGGAAAAGCAGGGACAAATTGTAAAATTAGTGTCGACAATGAAAGGGAAAATTATAAGCAAATTATAGAAGAACTAGCGCGGCTGGTAAAAAATATGGAGGTCAATCAAACTAATTACGCCAATGATATGAGAACTTTATGCACCCACCTGGAAAAACGTGATAAGGAGATGGAAATCATGAAAATTAAACACTCTGATCACGTAACCGACATGCAAAGTCAGCGTGCTCAGGAAATTGAGACCATTAAAGCTAATCATGATAGGGAAATTAATTCTATACAAAACAAGCTATTAACTATGGATGAAGAAATGACTATCATGACATTCGATCATAATAATCAGTTGGCTACCATGCAAGAAAATCATAAGAAAGAGATAAACTTTATGCAACATTGCTGGATGACCATAAAGGCAAAGAACGACAAAGTAATAAAAGATATGGAAGCTAATCAGATATGTCTTCAGAATAAGTTACTGACCATGGAAGAAGACCATGCCAGTGAAATCAGTGCTATGAAGGTTGAACACTCTAGTCAGATGGATGCTTTTAAAATATAGGTTCAGAAATTTCAACAGTGGTCGGAGGATGAAAGAAACCAGGGACCACCAATAGATCAGAAGCCTCTTTATTTGCTGCAACAAGCTCCATCTTATTATGAGGATGCGCAACCCCTGTTCCAGCGCTGCAAATTCTGCCTCATTGTTAGTGGCCTCCCTAAGCGCTCTGCAGAAAATGTGATGTATTTCTCCTTTGTCATTACGGATGACACCTCCAAGCCCTGCAGAACCAAGGTTACCCCTGTAGGCTCTGTCAAAATTCAATTTGTAGAACCCTGGGCTGGGGGGCAGCCAGGTCGGCGAAGAGGGAGCTGGCTGAGGTTGGTTTGCTTGAGCCCAGTGACCCGACAGACCTTGCATGCCAAACAACAACAGGATGTGTGAATCATTAGGAGTGAGCAAATTGGACTGCTCAACTTTGCAGTTGGTAAGGGCAGTCTCTTTTAAACTTTACATTATTACTGTTTTGATGGATTCAAGTTGCCTGGCTTCTTTTTGAAAAAATCGTCTGTTCCTTTCTTTCCAAGTGGTCCAAACCATAGTTTTAAAATTCGGCTGATTCGAAACGGAAACGGTCGAGTTGATCCATTTCATTGCCCAGAAATATGACTTGGTGGAGGAAATGGTTCGGGAGGCCGAGTCAGCCATGACTCAGCCAACTCGGCCGTTTCCACAGCTACTCGGCCGAGTCATTAAATCTGGCCAGTCACCCCAAAAAACAGGGATTTTTCTAATTTTTTTTTAACTTTTTAACATTTAGCTGATTGTTGGGGACTCCAAGGTGTTTTCTAAATTGGTTAAGTGCTATTTGGGGTCCATTCCCCTCTCCTAGTATTGATATGCTATTCAAAATTCATGGTAATGTTAAATTCTTAAAGTAAAAGTGACATTCTCCTTAATCTTCATTTTCATCCTTTTACTTAAATTTTTAACATTACCATGAAATGTCTCAGGATGTTTGAGAGTAGTTTCGGCCTCATTGGATTTCATATGGAGAAAGTAGAATTTTAGATTTCATTCAAAATCCAGCAAACTTATCAGTTTTTTAGGATTTCAGGATTGGAGGATTGCAATGTTTCCATTGAATTTTGTCATGTATTAGGGTATGGAACTCGTATTTAATTAAGGGCACCAATCCCTCTATGTACCTTGATGTTAGTGACATTGGTTGTCAAACTCCTCCCGGATTCTCTCCCAAACCAGGAGCTTCTGAAAATGTCGCTCCCACTCCCGTTTTCGCTCTCGCTCCCCACTTTCGCTCCTGCTCCCAAGTAACACTGATCTAGATGATGTTGGCAACTCTAGCAGTTGCCAGTAGTACTGGTCACAGACTTTTTTGTTGTAGAGGCCATTTATAGCCTCCTTGGTTATGTGTTTTTGCTTTGATCTCTATATCAACATCATGTATGTATTGGACAGTGCACTAGGTGCCATTTTGATATAATGGATATATTCATGAGCCTACTTTGATCATATGTTGTCTTCTATCTATATTCTAATGTTGTGTGTTTGGAAACATGAATGAAAATCTTTAAAATTATGTGTTTGTATAAAAATAAATATTTAATGTATTTTTTACAACGACCGAGTCATTGAAATTGAGCCGACCGAGTCGATATCGAGTCGGAGTCGGAGTCAGAGTCGACCCTCGGCCGAGTCGGAGTTGGAGTCGGAGTTTTAAAACATTGGTCCAAACTATAAAACTGGGGCAGAGCCTTCAAAGGGTGTTAACCGTATTGCATCTTGAATACTTGGTGTGCCAATTTGCAATGGAGTCTTGAATAGAATCCATGTGTCTGTCAATTTGTTTGAATATTTCCTTCATCCATTCCCAAAGATGATTGGTCCAGTCACAGTCGTTAAGGAGATGGTTCCTTGTTTCTTCCTCCTTTTCACAAAGGGGGCATCTGGAAGGCCCAATAAAACCCCTTTTCACCAAATTCTTCTAGGTGATGATTTTGCGATGCATGAGAAGCCAAAGAAAAGACTTTATTTTTGGCCAGAGTGTGTTGTCCCAGACATTAGCGTACCAAACTACTTTGTCTTCGAGGTCCTTGTGCTCGAGATACATTCTGGCCTCCTTGAGGTTGAAAGTTCCCCCATCAAGTTTACCCCACTTGAGTTGGTCCTCCTCCTGAGTGGACCAGATCATTCTCTTACCCAAACTGGAGATTAGGGTATTGAGGAGGTTTATCATGTCATCCTCTGGGGGGGAGGCTCTAAGTTCCAATTCCTACAGTGCTGGTTTTCGTTGTCGTCAGACCAATACTAATGGACTTTTATCTTGCCTGTTGTCTGAAACCATCTCTGTAGGGTGAGATAATTGGGGTTTTCTAGTTGGGTAGCTGTTGCCATGGATCCTCCTAGAATAAAGCGTTTTTGCCATTGCGAATTTCCCAAAAGCAGTGATCCTGAATGAGGTTTCTGTTAGCTTTGGCCAAATTCCAAATAGGGGAACCTTCAGGGGCATTTGTCATTCTGATCAGATCCTCAGTTCTCCAATTCTCGACATATTTGGCCTTCCATAGTTTCGCCTAAGGTGTATGTGGTTCCTTGATCTAGTGCCACCAAAGCTTGGCTCCACAAGCTTTGTTAACAATGTCCGGGTCTTGCAACCCTAAACCTCCCAGGTTTTTGGGTTTGCATATCTTAGCCCAGGCTACAAGAGCCCATTTGTGTTTATCCGCTTTTTCCGACCAAAGGAAGGCCCTTTGAATATTCCTGATTTTCTGGAGCACCATTTTTGGAGTTGGGAGAATAGAAAGCATATAGTGAAGAATGGCTTGAAGAACCGCCTTAGTCATTACAAGTCTTCCTGCAAGATTCAAGACTCTGTTGGTCCAATAATTGCCCCTGTCCTCTAGCCTGGAGAGCAAATGCTCTCAGTGGAGTTTCTGCTAAGGCTTGCCAGTGAGAGGAATGCCAAGATATTTAGATGGAAGGCTGTGTCTTTTGAACCCTAGGATATTAGTGAGGTGCCTTTGGACCACTAAGTGCGTATGGAAGAAAAAAACAGAGGATTTATCTAGGTTAAGATCCATACCAGATGCTTGGCTGAACAGGTTCAAAATGACTTTGAAACCTTGGGCTTCCTTGACTGAAGGGGTACCATGCAACATGGTGTCATCCACGAATTTCTGATGAGTGGTTGCAAGATTATGACTTAGGGTTTGGAGACTTTTGATGACATTCCTATCCTTTGCCATTTTAATGATACGACTCAAGCCTTCCATTAGGATAACAAAAATGAAAGGGGAGATAGGATCACCTTGACAAATGCCTCTGGATGGGAAGAAAGGGTCCGAAGGGGCGCCATTGACCAAGATAGAGAAGCTGGGAGATTTGACCATGACTAAGATCCAACTGATCCAATGCTGTGCAAAACCAAAAGCTTTCAAAACAGCTTCAACATAATTCCAACTGACCTTATCATAAGCTTTTGAGAGGTCCAGTTGAAGGATCATTCCAGCCTTTTTATGAGATTGAAGGGTGTGGATCATTTCTTGTGCCAATAAGACATTGTCCATAATTTGCCGGCCTTCCACATAACCCGACTGCTTTTCTGAGATGATCATGGGGAGAATAGGCTTTAACTTGTTGGCCATGACTTTGGAGATGATCTTGTACAACACATTGCAGAGAGCTATTGGTTGAAATTTAGAAGGTGTGCAAGCATCCTCTTCCTTGGGGATGAGAGCAATAAAAGTGGAGTTTAGGGATTTGAGTATGGAGGAGGATCTTCTAGAGTCCTCGACCACCGCCTATATGTCCTGCTTCACAATGTCCCAGCACGCATTGAAGAAGTCAATGGTGAAACCATCTGGTCTTGGAGTCTTGCCATTGGCCATGTCCTTGACTGCCTCTTCTACCTCCAGAAGGGTATCCGGGCAGTCTAAGGACCTGTTCTGCTCCTCTGTGATCAGCAGGGGAATAGAGGTTATGACTGCATTGATGGCGTCTTGTTTGTTGATGTCCGGTTCTGTGGCAATAAGACTGAAGTGGTTCCTGAGGATGGAGGCAATCTCTTGATGAGACTGAAAGGAGGTCCTCTGTTCATCCTTAAGCTTGGTTATCTTATTAGTGCACCTATAATCCATGGCTGATCTATTGGTGTTTTTCTCCCCTTCTTTCAGCCATTGTATGCGGGATTTTTGTCTCCATAATGTCTCTTCCTGGTGACATCTCTCATTCCACTTTTGCAGCAGGTCATGCTCCGTGTTAATGGAGTTTTGGGAGATGTCCCCCTTGATCCAATTATTGTGTATTAGAGCCATCTGATTCTCCAGGGCTTGTTTGTCCTAAAAAATGTTGCCAAAAACCTCTTGGTTCCATGTTCGTAGCTTTGCCTTTAGCTGCTTCAATCTGGCTTGGAGCCTAAACATTTTGGTGCCTTTAATGTCCAAGTGCTCGTTCCACCATAGTTGGATGTTTGTGGTGAAAGCCAGATGACTGAGCCAGAATTTTTCAAAGCGAAAAGGTCTGTTTCTAGGAGTACCAAAGATAGTTGCATTCAAAGAGATGGGCTAGTGATGAGATCCTCCAGATGGAATAATATCAAATTCCACCGTGATTCCGTCAAGGAGAATGGTATCCGAGATCAGAGATCAATCAAGCTTAGATGCGATAAGCCTATCTCCTCCTCTCTTGTTATTCTAAGTGAAAATGCCATTTTTGGGTTGGATGTCCACCAGGTTAGCTGTTCTGATGAAAGAAATGAAGGCCTCAGCGTCTCTGTTTAGGGTACGAAGCCCGCCCTTCTTTTCCTCCAGACAGGTAATCATGTTGAAATCGCCGCCATAGATGGCCTTAGCATTAGAGTGTTTTTGCTGCAGCTTGGATAGGTTGTCTAGCAACTGTAGCTTATCCTCCAGCCTTTGGGGGCTGTAAACATTTGTGAATAAGTATGTGCCAGCTTCTTCTAGGATCTGCATTTCTAGGGAAATGAAAGATCTGGAGGCTTCGACATTTAGGAGTAGGGAGTGGGGGTTCCAGAAGATGGCTAAGCCCCCTTCCAGACCATTACCTTCTACCTTCGTGTGCTCCATTCTCTTTCCCAGGCTCCTGCCTATCCCTTCCATCTTTAGCCTGGAGCATTTGGTTTCCTGCAGGAAAACAATGTCCAGATTTTCCTTTTTGACTTTCTTTTTCAATAATATTTGTTTGGTTTGGCTGTTTAGCCCTCTTGCATTCCATGAGAGTATCTTCATATTTAAACAGGTATTATGAGGAGAATGGGAAAGCCTCAAGGGCTTTCATCTTGCCCGAGTTGATGAGAATTTGGCCGAGGTCATGGAGCGCTTCACTATTTGTTCTTCTACCCCGTTTCTTTTTGTGTTTTGCAGTAGAATGTGTTTGGTGTAGGTTTTGTGCTTTGATGCCCAGTTCCTTTGTCGCGCCTAGACCCCTTTCCTGCCCTCTCAGAGCTGCGTCTTGCCTTGATAGGAAGAGGAAGTTGACTCTGTCAATCTCTTCCTCTGGAATGTGATCCACTCCTTTTTGTTGCCATTGCTCAACTATGGTGTTAAGGTCCATTCCTTCTTTTTCTAGAGTGTCATTTAGGTCTTGATCCTCTATGCCCACTTCACTTAATGTCATTTCCTCATCCCCTTCTGCGTCTTTCCTCAATCATGGATCTAGGAGAAAGTCATCAGTTGAGATTGGAGTCGGCATCTGGCTGCTTTGATTGGTCGTTTCCGGTACTTTCTGCTTTGATGCTGGTGTTTGGGTATCCTCATCTGCCTCATTTTCCTCTCCATGCACCTCAAATGAGTTCATAAACCCTTTGTTGGTATTTCCTGTCTTTGGTTGGTTCCTTCTGTTGGTTCAGTGCCTGCCTGTGGGTCAAACGAAACCCTCCTGATTTTTGCTCGGGAGATCCTTAGTCTTCTCTACGGGTCTTTGCAGGGGACATTCCCGGATCAGATGGCCGTGTTCATGGCATTTTCTGCATCTGAAGGGTATTTGTTGTAGTCTATGGCTTGGAAGAAGACTTCATCTCTATATTCCAACCATAGACCTTCATGAAGAGCACCTGAAACATCCATTTCAACAAAGATTCTAGCACAGAGTTGTACCTTTTTTGGAGGGTAGCTTCGAAAGCTTGGATGAAGGTGCCCAGCTTGTTGTTGATTTGTTCCAACGCCGCTGGTCTCCAGTAGTCGATGGGGAGAGAAAATAGTCGAATCCAAACAGGAACATGCTTGAATGTTTCCTGTTCTGGTGCAAAATTTGGTTTCCAGGGTCTTATGTAGAGGCCTGCGGAGGCATAGAAATAAGGGCCTCCATCAAAGATGCAGTCTTTGTCTTCAAGGTTTGCAAAGACAACCGTGAAAAAACCTTTGGCCCTCAGGTGGAGTTTCACATCTCCTTTCGGCTTCCAAGTTAGCTTGATCCATTGACATAAAGCTTTTTCTGTGGGCCAAAAGCCCATAAACTTGTAGATCACTGCATGAATAGCCCATATGATCCTTGTAGGCTTGCAGTTCCGGGTCGATAATGATAACCCTCAGGCTTTCTGTGGTTTTTGGCTTGTAGCGCCCTTGGTCTCTATGTTGTTTGTTTTCAGTGGCCAGTCCTTCTGGATTGGAGCTATTCAGAGGCGAGGTTTCAGCCGCCTCCGCTTCCTTGGTTTTCTTTCCTGCTCCTCGAGGTACCTGCTCTCGATTGGGATCTGGTTTGTCTTTTCCTTCCAGAATTTTGATGCCTTTTGTTTGGTTTGGATGCTGGGTTTCCTTTGTATTGCCATCCAGCTTTGTCTTTTTGCTGAGCTCATTTTTTCCCGTGGTGTATGAACCCGTGATCTGCACTCCTTCCAAAGGGCTTTTACCTTTGTCCATCATTATCTGTTTGTAGGAAGGGGCCCCATTGACCCCTGCTTGCTTCATCCTTTGGCTAGGGCACGCCCCTGCTTCCTTAGATCAGTGAAAAGGGCATTGACCCCTGCCAAAATGGGTAACAGTGCACAGAGTGCGATCCAAAACCCTAGGTCAGAGAGTTGTAGAGCCAAAAAATTCTCCGAGTTTATTTCTAACCTCATTCCTTGTCATTTTAGCATTTTATTTCTATTTTAGGATTAGATTTACTTTTCATGTTACTAGATAGATAATAAATGAAGAGCTTATATCTTTTATGTGCTTAATGTTAATGATGATTTTTTGGATGGATGCTACTTATATTTTGTTGTGTGTTGCATGGATGCTTATTCTGGATTCTCACATTCCTATAATACAACAACATGTCCCCAAGTAGAGCAAGATGTTGACCACTACGTGTCAACTACCCATAGCAGTACACCCCCTTTTTTCTGCAAAAGGTGTAGTGCTTGATCGACGTGTCCATGCCATTCGACTATCATCATCAGCCCCGTCATATTATGTTGTAAACCTAGTCTGCATATGTATAAATTGTAAACTATCTTAGCAGATTTGTGTCATGTATGTATTAGCCTAGATAAACCTAATCTTCTAGTGATGATCTACGTTTCGGAAGGTTTTTTGTCTCACCGACCCATGGTCGGCAGAGTTTTCCTTAAGCCTAACCCCAAAGCCGGAATGGATTTTGTCATTAGAATCTTAGGGGAATCCCAGTGTGCTTCGAGTCTATGTAAAAGTAATTTGGAAATAATCCTAATTATTTGGTTAGGTTATTACAAATTGCTTGATCTGCTAGATTATATTTGTGTCGCAGAGCTGGGTGGTCTATGAGGGTCAATGTCAAATGGGTTTTCCCTCTTGAGATGTAAAATTGTAAAAGTCATGATGTAAAGTGTCTTGAGGGTTAGAAAATGTTTTTTTCCCTCATAAGTCCTAGTTTCTAGGTGATTTTTCCAAAGGCTAAGTTGAAGGGTCCAATAAAATAATATAAGATATAAATAATAATAAAAATAATAATAATAAAAAAATTAAAAAATAACTAAAAAAAATAAAAAATAAAAAAATAAAATTTAAAAACAAAATAAAAAAAAATATAAATAAAAAATTTAAAAAATAATAAATAATAATAAAATAATAATAAGTCAAAGTTTTGAGGAAATAAATGCAAGATTTTAATTTTTTAATATATTAAAATGCATTTCAAATTTCGATGGATGAGATTAAAAGAGATTTTGATCCTCGTCGATGGTTGAGATCACTTTGACATGGATCACTCGAACTAGCCGTTGGGAATTTTTCCTCTAAATAGGGTGTTAGGGGTCATTTGAGATCATTCGATCTATGAGTCTTGTGCTAAAGAAAGCTCTCTTGCAGTCATTTTTCATATGCAATAAAGACTTTGGGGTTGAAATCTTGCTGGTGTTACTTTTTCTGGAAACACTATAAGATGTTTTATTTCTGTGCATGATTTTAATTTCAGCGATTGATAATAGCTTGATGAAGAGTGATTTTAAACACAGGTATCTTGTTTAGCCGCTAGGGTTTGAATGGTAGTAAAATTTCTGAATATGATGGCAAGTATCTCCATTAGATTTGGATTTTAGTATTGTTTTTTCCTTCTTTGTTGATGGTTGAAGTAAGTTGTGCAGGTAAATCTAGATTTCGAAGATCAACGAGCGTTTGGGGAAGTTTTCGGCAGAACTAGCCAACTCCCGAGAAGCATTTTCTGAAGAGTCCAGCGCGTTTTGATCCCGGGCTTATCATTAGAATTTCTGTTGCGAATGCATGAAGGGTTTTCTGAAGCACCTCACATTAAATTTAAAATTTGAAAATATTTCTATGGCATATTGACAAATCTGGCTATTTAGAGCCTTTAAGTTGTAAATATTGTAATTATTTAACTGGTTCTAGGGCTTTAGTTTTGTTTCTTGCACATTTTCTTTCTGGGTTTTCGGTTTTTTGTTATTTGTTGGTTGCAGGTCGGAAGAAAACAATTTTGTCCGAAGCCAAATCTAGGCCCTGGAGGGTAAGATTTGGCCTTAGCATAATTTTTGCAGGGATACTCTTCAAAGGAGTTTCAAATTTTTTAAAGAAATTCGAGGGTTTTTCGAGGCTATCTGTTTGCTACCTAGGATTTCATTTTGACAGATTTTTTTGTTTTTTATTTTTCTTTCTTTTAAGCTGTGGCATCCTGGGGTTTCATTGTGTTATAGGAACATTTAAAATTTTTCATGGCAAATCTGCATTCTATTTTATATATTTCCCCAGTCATTTCAAGCTCCACACACAGCTTTAGCTCCACCTCACGCTGCCATTCCTCCAAAGATTCCTCACGCAGTTGCTCACTTCACCTGCGTTCTGCCATTTTTTCACGCAGACATCTCTAAAACACTGCTTAGCTCCTGTGGCTCACCCTCGCAGCTCCAGCTCATTACTTACGTTGCTGCTCTCCCAAATCGCATTTCTCTACGTGATCATCCATTTCTCTTTGCCATGCTGCGCCTAAAACCTGCAAAATCAACTCAACTGCCAATCCATCGCTCATCCCTTCCACGCATACTCGTATCTATTATCGTTGCAGCCTCTAGATCCATCCATCCTCTCCTCGTCCGCAGCAATATTTGTTTCCCACGCAGCCATATATCCGTTGCTTCCTACCTTTCGTGTTCCTCCTCAAACTGAAAACTTCCCTGCATCCTCCATTATCTGCTGCTCCTCACGCAAGCGTAGCCTCATCCGCAGCTCTGTCCATTTAGCCTATTCTGCGTCCAAGCTCCAACTTGCAACGTATTTCCTCCATTCCATTGCCAGCTCCATCGAACCCTCTCCGCCTATGTCCTCTGCTCCTCACACGTACCTGCAGCTGCAAAACCACAAACATACATTTGATTTCATTGTGAGATATGCGTTTGTTTTAATTTGGTTTAGTCTTAGCTAGGGTGTACGTATTTTTTTTAATTTCATTAACTTTTAGTTAGATCTCATAAATTTTCAAAATTAAAAAATCTGAAAGTTAGACTTTATTTGTTTTGTTTAGTTTTAGATTTATTAAAATTTTAATTTAGTTTAGTTTTGTTTTTTATTAAAAAATATAAAAATAAATAAAAATTTGATTGGTTTATTTTGTTTAGAGTTAGGATATATTTTAGTTAGTTTTCATGTGTTTTTAATATACAAAAAACAAAAATTTCCTTTTTTTAAGTTTTAAATTTTATAAAATTAGCATTAGATTTAGATTAGAGTTTAGTTTTATTTTTGGTTTAGCTTTTAGTTTAGTTTAGTTTTGTTTTATTTAACAAAAATCTCAAAAAAATATAAAAAAATATAAAAAAGGTCCCTTTTAGGTTTTAGATTAGACTTTAGTTTAGATTTAAATTTTATTTTTTAGTTTTGTTTTATTTTGAGCTTCGAATTTTATAAAAATATAAAAATATATAAAAATAAAAAAATTTTGAAAAAAAAATTGACTAAAAATTGAAAATTCATTTTGGTGTCTTTATGTTCCACTTCTCTATAGTTAAATACGCTTAAATGTTTATTTAAAGAGTAACTATTGAAAAGTGGTGAATCATTCTGTGAACTGGTCAGCATTTAAATTTTATGGTCATTTAAAGCATTTGATTTTTTGAAGTCTAATTGCTGGAACATTGTTGAAGCATTGTGCATTTATTGAATATCTTGCATTGCTTGGGTTATTTGATGGTAAATGATTGTTAATCTTGGAATTACAAATTTCATATTTTTTGCAGCAGTTGATAAACAATTATTTAATCATTAACTCCATAGAGCACTGGTACTAAGCATAATAAGATATAATCAAGTTTTAATCAATCAAGTGCTTGTTTCCCTCGCTGTCTCCCAAGCTAATTGACTGCCAGTTGGTCTTCTTTTATCCTGAAGGGTCTACTCCCCCTTAGCCTAGGGAGACGGCTTAAACGGAGAGATCGGGGATCAGGGTGACAGCCCCTGGTCTGAGCATTGTCGCGCTGCCCAGACAATCTGTGCGACAACAAGGATCAAACACCAAATTAATTCAAATCAAGAGTACTTGTTTTATTTCTCAATCAAGATATTTTTATGTTAAGCAACTATCAAGGTCGTGTAATTGTTTCACTAATGTATCAGGTCAAGGTCTATGTCACTTGCTGTCCCATCACATTACTTGTCAAATGTTGTCACTTCAATCATAAGCCCACAATCAATCATTAAGTCATCTTTGTCACATGTAGTCACTGTACAAGGTCATTTTTCAAGTCAATGGTCAGAGTCAAACATATAGCATTCCCATTACATCAAACAAGGTGTTGTCCAATAACAGATAGTTGTATAATGTATACAAGGGCTGTAGCTTAACAAGAATTTTATGCATTTCCATACTCAAGGAACAAGGTTACTATGTCAAATACCCAGTCAAATCAAGGTGTAAGATCAATGTTGAGACAGTCACAAGAACTATTCACAATTCACAACTACCTTGTTGTCCCATTATATATCACTTGTTTGCAAGTGTTGCTTCAACCTTTGAATGACTATTTGCTAGAAAATTGTATACTTTATAACTGTGCCAAAATTAGCTTTGTCTACAGATTGGTTGTAAACGTATGGTGATGACTTATTCAATACTACCTACCGTCTTCTTTGCTGATCTGGAATGTTCTTTTCAAAAGGTTAACAAACTCAGAACCGAGACTTCTTGCAGAAATCATAGGGCCGAAGGTTCTTGTCTCTTCAAGCCACAGAGGTTGTTTAGCTTCAGTGATTGAGTTTTCTTTATGTGCTACAGTCCTTAACTGTCCTGGATTCGGGCTTTAAAATACTCTTGCTGTCCTTGTAGTCCTGCTATAAACATAATGATATCCGCTGGGCAATAATAATAAATATTTGCTTCAGAATGTGATGCCTAGAGGGCTGTGACTTCCTAGGAAAGAATCTTCTTGAAATGGTGATGATCACAAGGTTTGGAGACCAAAATGGATCTGAATCTTCAGAGAGGGAAGAACCCTCATGTTCAGAAAACAATAACGTCAACCCTGAAGTGTGATATCTTATTTGAGTGAGTCAAGGAAACAGAGTGCTGGAAATATTCTAGAATGAGACCTTGGATCGGTGTGTTGAATGTGGCTAAATTTGCAAAGAATTCCCATACAAGTAGACCAACATTAAGATATTCAAGCCCAACAATTGATGCCCTAGTATTAGCCCTGGAATTTTGTGCCCAAATGGATGCCCTAGCCGCAGGGTCTGTATAATCAAAGAAAGTTGCCCAACAAAACATGAAATCACAAGCATAATAACTTACCTCAAAGGACCAAGCTTCAGGGCTGCCTCAGGTGTCTTTAATTAGGCCAAAGGTTTCAGAGGTTAAGATCATGAAAAAAGTTTATTGAAATGATAATTTTGGAGGAGTATACACGGTCTTTTTATAGACTTATGTGTGGCTATAAGAGGGACTCCTATTAGCATGCCGATTTCATTTTACAAGACCACAAACTCACTTTTCTTTGATGATATACATTACATATATATTGGAGTGACATGTGCTCATAAAGTTTATTGACTTGGATAGTTTTGAAGTCTTAGGGGCTTTGTTACGTAGGCCTTTTTAGGATATTTCAAAGACATTTTTTTAATAAAATTAATTTAATTTAATAGTTATTAATAAATTGTTTGTTTAAGCTGTAAAGAATTTGTACACTAATCCTTTTTGGTGTGTTTTTTTTAGTTGACACATGAGTGTATTAAGTCAATGATTGGTTTACTATCTTTGATTTTTGAAGTTATGTAACTTATACGGGGTGAGATTACAATGATAAACAATGTCATATGTTGAGAACTGTAGGAGGAGGTGTCATGTCACTACCACTTGGGGTTTTAGCCCAGAAACTAGGGTCACTAACTTCAATTGTGAATATCTCTCAAACCAGGGGGCCTCTCGGGGTGTACCACATATCAACAGAAACGTCTTTTCAAGGAGAATCTAATGACATAGATCTCCGACCCAAACTCAATGATTTGTCCTACCAAAAAGTCTCAACAAAGTCAGGGCACATTCTCAGTCCAGAGAACGTAAACCCTAGGACTTGGGTTTTTAACCATCCAACAGTGTAGCTGCCATCTTGATGTAATCTGCCAATTACTAAGAAGCGTTCATTAACCATTTGACATCAGTGACTGGTGTTTTTGGTCAAAGTCAAACCCAGCCAACTCGATGGGTTGACATCAATGACAACACCATCCAACAATATTTAACCATCAACTCACATTGGGCCTGTATAGAAAGCAATCATCTAAAGAAGCTAGTAAGGCCTTGTCAAACCAGATTTGCCACATATTACATTACTCTCAAAAGATTGGTTGAGGAAAAGGCAAGTGTAAGAAGTGTTGTTTGTAGCACTGAATGGGAAGCTTCTCACCTCTCATAGAAAGCTAATGGGAAAGACTTGGAACAACTTATTTTTGGAAATGTTTTTTGGGAAAGCGCTGTGAAAGTTTTAAAGAGATACGAACCAATCATTGATATGTTTCACATGGTTGATAATAACACCCCTTCTATGGGTTTTGTTTATGAAGACAGGGATTGTTGTAAGGAAGCTATTGAAAAATCCTTCAACAACATGGAAAATGAGTACATGGAAATATAGGAGGTAATAGATGAAAGATGGAAGATGTTGCATAGCCCTTTACATGCAACAACTTGTTATTTGGACCCTAGATTGTTTGAGATAAAAAGAAATAATGATTTAGAAGTCATGAGTGGCCTTTATGTAACTATTGAGCGGATGACTCCAGATCTAGAAGAATCCAGGAAGCTTAGAGAGCAACTTTGGGCTTATAGGTCAGAAGAGGGGATATTTAGAAGCATTTCTGCCACACAGGATAGGCACACTACTCCAGGGAAATGGTGGGAGTTTTATGGATCACAAACACTTGAATTGCAACATTTTGCAATTTGTGTTTTGAGCCAAGGATCCAGTGCCTCAGCTTGTGAAAGGAATTGGAGTAGCTTCAACCATTTACAATCAAAGAAAATAAACAAATTTCTATCTACAAGGTTGGAAGACCTTGTTTATGTTCGTAGTAATTTACAATTGGTTTTAAGCAGCATGGCCAAGGATGCATCTAGTTCCCCTCAACAACGGTTTGCAGCTATTCAAAGTGCAGAAGAAGATGATTTTGGTAATGATAGTGACTCACGAGATGATACTACTGATGATGGAGTTCCATTTATTGATGAACACACTTCTAGTGCCTTTCCTAGTCGGAGCCCATGTGCTCTTGATGATTTAAAATTTTAGATCTTTTTGATGTTGCAACTAGATCATAAGAATAGACATTTTGATTGTGCTTTAAGTTTTGTGAAAGAATTTCTAAGTATTGGATATTATTATAACAGTTTGACATTATGGACTTCCTTTCAATTTTGAAATTTGATGACTATCTTCTACTTCATTTTGCAATTTGTAGGCTTGTTGCAATTTGTAGACTTGTTTCCTTATATAAACTAAGCAAGAGTCCATTTTGTTGACAAAGACGCATTTATCAACAAAATGAAAAATAGCAAGTGAAGATCCATGCAGGTTATTAATTCTCATGTTATTTTTTATACAGTTTACTAGGATTGTTCTAGTTGATCTACCTGTACAAGACATCTTTATTGAGGTGTAACAGAGTAATGACTGAAGTCGGAAACTAATTTTGTTTTATATTCTTGTAAACTGAATAGAAATATGTGCACCATTCAAATTTTCTGATATATATATATATATATATATAATATATAGAAACAAGACATCGTTATTGAGGTTGTAAAAAGTAATGGCTGAAGTCTGAAACAATTTTGTTTTAGTTTCAGACTTCAGTCATTACTTTGATACACCTCAATAACGATGTCTTGTACAGGTAGATCAACTCTGATAATATATAATATATATATATATATATATAATATATATATATAATAATATATATATATATATATATATATATATATAAAACACTATGTAGTTGAGCTTAAGTCTGTCCTATGATCCATCTAAGTAACCTAAATTTGCTAGACGCCAATTTGAGTAGCCTGCATGCCATAAATAAAATCTATGTAGTTTGAGTTGAATCTTGCCTGTTTTAGGATTGTTTTAAGTGCCATTTTATTAACATTAAATCTTGTATGTGTTGACCTAACAGTTTTGTATAATGTAATGGAAACTTTGATTTATTATTTGAAGCAATTTGTACTCTATCTCTGTAATTCTCTGTCTGGAAATTGATGAATGTATGGTCTGTGAGTTTATCATTCAGCACTTTAGGCCTGCCCCCTTCCATCTGCATCATTTTGGTATCAAAGCAACCCTAATAATGGTCCAAAGCATAATCAATTTGAATTAAGGAGCATGGTCCAGGAGAATTGTTCTCCAATGGCCAACAATATTTTTCTGAAGACAAATGTTCATTTGTAGATCTATGCAGGCCTATGCTTGTAGCAACAAGAGGCAAGGATTCCTTGAAGTCACTCTAGATCTGTATCTATAGCAACCTGTGGTGTCTGCATCATTTTTGTTTACAGTTGGAGACCTCACTATTGAGTTAGTTTGAGAGAACTAAGTCGGCTTGGAGGAACACTAGATTGCAAAGAGGTGCATTATTGTTACTAATGACTCATGAGTAATGTGCTGAGTATGGAACTTAATTAGTTCGATTATTTTGTTCTCTCTCTCTCTCTCTCTCTCTATATATATATATATATATATATATTATTATATTTTAAAAATGTATATAGATGTACCTAAAGCCGAACCCCATCTGAACCTTATCAGAAAATTCGAACCTGAATCAAACTTAATAGTTGCCAAACCCGAACTCAAAAGCGAACCATGTGACTTAGCTTCTAGGGACTGAAGTTAGTGGCCCCATCCAATCAATCTTCATATTGCAAACTATTCAGCGACCTTCACAAATTGACCTTGGCCACAAAACCCCAATTGCAAAATTAAAAAATAATTCTGCTGCCGTAAAAGGAATAAATTCACTATTGCAAACACTAGTGATCTCGGCTTTGCACAAAGGTGCAAGATTTTGTGGTATTAATAGCCATCCATCAATACAACTTATTGACGAAAAACTGCCACTTTAAGCTCAGCTGCTTTTATGAGTGGTTATATAGGCAAAAAAGTGTTTAACCAGGAAAAAGCAGGGTTCAAAAGTTGAAAAAGGATCACAGAAAGATGGCTATATATAAAGAGCCCATCAAGTTACATGACAAATTACTATTGCTTCAGTTTCCACTGTCTAGTCCTCCTAAGATATGTTTAATGCCTTATTTATCTTGAGCCAAATGTAGACAATGGTTCATCTCATTGTTATGTTTAGACAAATGTACAGCTCAGGGTCATGTCTGATTGCACAAATGTGTTGCCCTTCTTTTTCCAAAAAAAAAAATATTGTGCACAGGAGAGAAATTAATGGTATTATGCAGCTATGATTCATGTAAATGCTAAAAATATCTGCATCTATTACCCAATCATTCTTCAAATTGCATGTTTTGTTTCATTCAAATGCAAAAGAAGGATAAGTGAAAACCTTTGAGTCATTTGCATTCATCTGACAATTTGTCATCATAAAATTATTTATTCAATGACTATTTGTCTCACAAAACTTTAGATTGCTTGCTACAGTGGAAACTGACAACTATGTTGACTTGTGGTAGCTGCAGAATTTCCTGCAAGTGTGTGGATGGTAAACAGGACTGGACAAGTTACTTCAGGCTTTCAGTATAAGCCAGTTGGTGAGTTATGTACTTTTTGGCATGAATGGATGAAAATAATACCCCTTTCACAGCTCTCATGACTGCTATGTCCTCATTCCATTGCTTTTACTAATTTTTAAATTAAAGTTTAATTTATTTTTTTGAATTGCTGCATATATTACTTCAAAAATGAAATCAGTACATCATGGAACAGAAAAATGTAATCACATGATCAACAGGGATCCTCGGAAAATCTCATCCGATGAATGACAAAAAAACATAGAATTTTGTTTAAATTTATTAAATTGGTTTTTTAATTATCTGAGGATACGTTCTATAGGCTAAGTTAAATCTCAAAGCACCTTAAAATTTTTTAATTATAATCTATTTATTATCTTAAGACATGATCATGCTTGTGTTGGACATTTGTAATTATGTTAGTAAATATATTACAGGAGGATTCTGTTGCCTATTGGGAATTGACTGCCAATTCTAGTCTGTGTTTAACTTTTATAATTTTGTTGGAAAAATGAAAGTAGGAATTGCTTTTGAAGGTGTAAATATAAGACATGATGATAAAATGGGTATGATAATATGACCACATTGAGTTGGATAAAACTTAACATTTTTTCAATTTTAAAAATGAAACATTGTCAAAAGCAATTTGTTAACCAACGTCAAAGTATTATATACAAAAATGATCAGTGAAAATTTCCCTAAGCATTTAGCTATGATATACAAGAATGATAGATAAAATCCAGTGTTCCACAGGACATGTTCCCCAAGGTGGGGGGTGCACTCCCCACATTTCCCACGCTCTTGGGATGTGGGGACGCATGGGGAAACATTTACCCACCCCTGTTGGAAAATCAAAAGGCAGAAAGATTTTCTTGTCTTGATAGTTACTTGTGATTATCTTTAAATTCTTGTTATCTTCTTATCATCAATCAGCTACCAAAAACATAAGCACATGAAGATCAAGACAATAGAGACACAAGATATAGGCTCTCGGCTAGGGCTAAAACCCTTCTTCTAGGGGAAAACCCAAAGCTTCTCTTCTCTTACTTTAGAATCAAATCAAATGAGATAACCAAGACCTTTGAATAGACCAAAAGACCTCCTCCAATCCCCCAAGTCGGCCTCCCAAGATGATTAGTCCAACTTCAATAGTCAACTTTAGTCAAATTGATTCAATCATGCAACAAACCCAGATTTTGGCCCTCCTGCTTCAGATTTTCAGTCCTACTGCAAATCTGCAACTCCGGCCCTCCTACAACAACCTAGAAACTTGCACGTGTTGCAGAATAGAGAGAATTTCAGTTTCCTTTTACTTGACAAATGTCTCCTTCTTCTTCGCTAGGGTTATCTCCTTCTTTTCTAGGTATTTCACACTTCTTTCTATTGAAAAATGTGTAACTAGGTTCGGTCTTCATAAATATGAAATGTACTTTTGATTCTTGTATTTTGTAAAATGAAAACAAAATTATTATTGTTATTTTTGGAGCATGGGTTTTGATGCTCAAGCTCTTTAATTTTAGAGGTCAAGCACCCATTGAGTGCTTCTAGGGTTTTTCCTAGGTCAAGAAGTCAAAAAGCGTCTGTAACGAACAAGGTTCGTATACGCGGCAGAGTAAGCTTCAAAATACTTCAAATACAAAGACATCCATTGTAGGGCAAGTAATTGTATATTGAATATTATAAAAGAATTGATGAGATGATTACAATGAGGGTGAGGGCCTACTTATATACCCTAGGTAGGTACCTCTTCACAACGGTTATGTCCTTAGGGACACACCTCTTCATTACTAACTATTTAATTAATTAATCATTAATTATGATTATAATTGTTTACATTATTTTCTATTATTTTACTATAAATTATATTGATAACATTGCCTTCCTCTTCAAAAAGCTTTGTCCTCAAAGCTTATCACTGACAAGGTGTGTCATTTGTTCTTTGTCTTTGTAATCTATTTGCATCTTTCGGAATTCTTCGATTTGTGATCTTTGTCGCTACAAGATGATAGGATCCTCTGAGTGATAAACAAAATTTGTTGCACCGAGAAGGGATCTAACCATCCTAAATCAATCTTCTGTGGAATCTTTCGATTACTGAAAAGTTGTAATGAATTGTTATTGTAAGACTAAATGGTGCAAACATCAATTTTCTTTGGAACATAGATCCGTTCTTTCTGTTTTGAGTGATACAGACTCATAGATTCACTGAGGTGTTTGTTATTGTGATTCAAATGTAGATAATGAGTTCTTTTGGTTTGTCTTTCCCTTATCATGTGTGGCAATGCTCTGATTTACTTTGTTGAGAAGTCCAATAGGGTGGCAAGTTAATTGATTTCTCTTATTATGACATTACCTTGTGATGTTCCATTATTATTTTTCCTTTCCTTCGATTTATATTTTCTTATCATCAAGACTAATGCCAAACAACAAATAGAAAAAGACACGAGATGTAGGCATGTAGCCAAGGCAAAACCCCTATGCAGGGGAAAACCCAGTCAAGTAATTCTTCCTTCTATGGAGTCAAACCAGAGACTGAGATGACCAAGACCCATATAATCTAGACTAAAGACTACTTCCATCCATCAAGTCAACCTTGACACATCATGCTTCAGTTTTGTGGCATCTTAATTATGCTTCAGTCCCGTGATAGTTCCAAACAAGCTTCATTACTTTAGTTTTGTGATATCCCAAATGAGCTTCGGTCCTGTGATAACCTTCGGTCTTGTAGTGCTTCAGTGTACTTTGGTCCTGTAATGATAGCACACACTATCTTGCAATACATTTTCAGTCCTCGATCCTGTGGAGATAGCCCAAGTTTCGGTACAACAATGATGATAAACACTGCAATACAATCATGCCTCGGTCCTTTGGTGACAACCCTAGACTTCGGTCTGTGGTGGTGGTGGCCCTTAAACATTTCAGCTTGCATTGACACTTCAACTCCTTGAAACTTCGAGTTATTCTTCACTTCAACTTCAACGAATTACCTCACTGTAATACACCGAACTCTTCTATGAAATTGCCGAACTTGTACCTCTACAATTCATGTTGAGTGAAGTCTACACTCTTATATATAGTTGTTCCCCACTGTAAATGAGCCAACAAGAGTTTATTTAGTGAAGCCAACTTGTTGACTATTAATTTGAAGGCCGACTACAAGGAGACTTGATAGAGGAATATTTTGACATAACAAAATAGACTTTGACTTTGACTTACAAATTCTAAAAACCTACAATGGAGGCTTGACCTATGACAATTGACCCAAGCATGAAACCCATGCTTTAACAAGTCAATTTAATTAATAATAAAATTTCTTTTAGTTTCTTTTGATAAATCTATTTCATTTTTGACTCAAGTACAATTATGAAGATCGGACCTAGTTACATTCTTCAACACTCCCTCTTAACTAGGGAGGTATTCATACTTACATATATGTATAGATGTAAATGGAAGATCTCAAAACACATGATCTACGAAGAGTTTAGGCACATGCAGAGCCACAGACTAGATTCTTGACCAGGGCAATCCATTTGGGTGGGACTAAGATGGACTAAAGCTTTCAACATCTCTAGGTACCATCAGGCTTACTTGCTAACTATCAACCCAGGGATCCAGGTGCATATCTGAGGTCAGAGCTCTACGACCAATGCCTCCCTCCCTACTTCGGGTTCCAGACATCAACACAAAGTGCCGACCAAATGTCCTCCTAGGCAATGTGTCTTACACACAAAGCTTCAAGACTCCTGATTATTCCAATTGGTAGAAAATCCTCCCCGATCAAACAGGTCGGTAACAAATCTCTTCTGATCAAACTGATCGGTAACCAGCATGTAAAACATGCTATCAAACCTCTGAGAGATTTACCTATACAAACACAACCCAAATCAGTAACAAACTTTCAAATGTACATAAGTAAACACAAACATCTGGGGTTTTTTAGACAACTTGATGTTGCTTCTCAATTTATCACAGTAGGATTTTGAAACGAATCTTCACAGAAGATTCCTCAATCATACATCTTCCTTTCCTACTTCACATGTAGCAACATATTCTACAATCAGATTTTGCTTTAATTATTTCAACAACCCTTCAAAATGCATTCTCCAGTTTCGTCTTTCAAGGGATCTATTATGACCATAATATGCCCTCCCTCTTAACATAAGGAGATTTATTCTATCCAGGCTCCCTCTTAACTTAGGGAGATCAATTTCTTCTTATGACATTGGAGAATTTTTCATGGCTTCCATCCTTCTTATTGAAGTCATATTGATCATCATTATTCAAATCACTTCCTTCATCATGCTTATCATATCAAATTTACTTACGAACATCTTCACCATCTTGAAGATTATGTACCTGCACAACTTAGATAGCAAGTACAACCATCTCTATAGAAGCATGAAGTTAACCACATCATACAATAATGAAAGCATTAGACTTTATACATCAAATTCCTAGAGTTAGTTAGGTACATATCAGCAAGAGACTTGGAACGAACAAGTTCGTTCTTCAAGTTAAACACTCCAGAAGACTTGGAATATAAAGATCTCCATTGAGATACAAGAATATATATTAAAAAATGTATGAGTAAGAATGATGATACAATTGAGACTGAGGGGCTTGCTTATATACAAAACAAGGGTCCCTTTATGAATGGTCATGTGTCTCTTTTAGACATGCCTCTTTGTTTAACTAATTATTATTTACTTACATATTATTATGTTTATTATTTATTATCTATATTTATTACTTTTACATAATTATTTTCATAACATTGCCTTCCTCTTCAAAAAGCTTTGTCCTCAAAGCTTGTTGATGAAAGGGCTTGACTCTTTTTTTGCTATGAATGTTTTCTCGTCTCGGGATAGTGATCTTTGTTGATACAAGTTGATATGATCCTTGGAGTGATATATAAAATTGTCGCACGGAGGAAGGATCTGACCATCCTAAATTAATATTTTGATTACTGGAAACTTGTGATGAACTGTTATCACTGAACCGAGTTGTGCACACGCCAATATTCTTTGGAACATAGTTTGTTGTTTATGTTTTGAATGATACAGATTCATAGATTGATTGAAATGTTTGTTCTTGTGATTCAGATGTAGATAAAGAGTTCTTTTGGTTTCCCTTATCATGTGTGTGGCAAGATTTTGATTTACTTCAGGTTTTGATGTCGTCAAGTTGGTTACAAAATCTTCACTTCGAATTTCCTTTGTTTCAACATCTGAGTGTGTTTTTCCTTTAACTGATGTGTCTTCTTCTTGAGTTGTGATATTCGCTGGATCGATATTCATTCCATTTTCCTCAACTTGAATTTTTTTATTTGAAGAATTCAGCGCTTCCTTCTCAATAAGTTGTTGTACCTTATTTTCCAATGACTTTTTGTTCTTCTTAAGCTTCTTAATTTGTGTTAATAATTTTTCACTATGGTTTTTAAGCCAAGAAACTTCTTCATTTCGATCAAAAGTGATTTTGTCAATTTCTTTTTGCATATTTTGTAATATTTTTTTACTGTCATGAAAAATTATTTTTGAAATATCTTGTATGTCTTCTGGTGTTATTGAATTTGGCTTCAGTGTAACATCCTGGAGTGTTATTTTCTTCTTCCTGTAGGAAAATGTTAAAAACTTCTTTTTCGTATTTAAGATGAAGGATCCTAGAGTTTCCATCCAGGGTGAACCCAAATTAATGTCACCTTGATTGTTCCATAGAGTTTGAACTGAGAATTGTGATATAAATGTATAATCTGTTAGTTTTTGGTCGCATCGGATGTGTTCTAGCCATGAAGATTGGTGGAGAGGTTAAGGCAAACGAGTTCTAAAGAACCCAAAAACCGTTTGGTGAAATTCCACCTGGATTGTATTTTATTAAAATAATTAATATTTTTAATGGGGTTCTTAAGTCTAAACTTAGGAAAATTAAAATATTAATGAGTCTTAATCAAAATATGGGTGAGAATGTTCTAGAAAGTGGATCCAGTCAAGTTTTTAATCTTAGCCATTGATTAGAGACTTAGTCTCGACCGTTGAAGTCTCAACGAGAAAAGTATAAGAAGGAGGCTTGGGGTTCATTAAGAAACATACCGAGAGAATGAATTGATCTTGAATTTCTTTATTTGAAGAATTCAACGCTTCCTTCTCAATAAGTTGTTGTACCTTATTTTCCAATGACTTTTTGTTCTTCTTAAGCTTCTTAATTTGTGTTAATAATTTTTCACTATGGTTTTTAAGCCAAGAAACTTCTTCATTTTGATCAAAAGTGATTTTGTCAATTTCTTTTTGCATATTTTGTAATATTTTTTTACCGTCATGAAAAATTATTTTTGAAATATTTTGTATGTCTTCTGGTGTTATTGAATTTGGCTTCAGTGTAACACCCTGGAGTGTTATTTTCTTCTTCCTGTAGGAAAATGTTAAAATCTCCTTTTTCATATTTAAGATGAAGGATCCTAGAGTTTCCATCCAGGGTGAACCCAAATTAATGTCACCTTGATTGTTCCATAGGGTTTGAACTGAGAATTGTGATATAAATGTATAATCTGTTAGTTTTTGGTCGCATCGGATGTGTTCTAGCCATGAAGATTGGTGGAGAGGCTAAGGCAAACGAGTTCTAAAGAACCCAGAAACCGTTTGGTGAAATTCCACCCAAATTGTATTTTATTAAAATAATTAATATTTTTAATGGGGTTCCTAAGTCTAAACTTAGGAAAATTAAAATATTAATGAGTCTTAATCAAAATATGGGTGAGAATGTTCTAGAAAGTGGATCCAGTCAAGTTTTTAATCTTAGCCATTGATTAGAGACTTAATCTCGACCGTTGAAGTCTCAACGAGAAAAGTATAAGAAGGAGGCATGGGGTTCATTAAGAAACATACCGAGAGAATGAATTGATCTAGAGTTTGAAATTTTTAGGGCTAAGAAGCTGAGAAATTCGAACTAAGTGATCATTTTGCAGCAAAGGGGCAGGGATAGTTCGGGAATACTGGGCAGAGAGGCAGAGAACCACTAGTGGAGGTAATGCAATACCTAGAGGGACTGATGTTGGGCCAGTCTGGGCCCATGCAGGCTTGACGTTGAACCAGGGAGAGCCAGTGTAGAGAGGAAACTGCCTCATGCAGAAATCCAGAATTTTGATGGGGCGCTGCCAGAATAGCTGGGAGAGGTAGATGCAGAAGCTCCAAGAGGCAGAAGAGACAACGTAAGGCTGATGCAGAGCCTTGGACGCTGATGCGGGGTCTACGCAGGGCCAGCGCAGTGATAGCTAGGGGTTTGCCAGTTCTGCTGCCGGATCAACCGGAAACCACTAGGTGAAGTGAGGTAATCTTACTCAATTTTCTGTCATTATATTTTTCTCTGTAACTAGATTGCTGGGAGGGCATCCAACATTGTATTCAGAATTACTGCTTAATAATATAAAACCCTCAGAGCTGTTGCATCGATTTTCCTGCATTGGGTTTTTTCGGGGACTATTTTGTCCAAAAATAACGGTGTCCTATGTATCTTGTTCTTTGCTCAGTTTCTTGTTTCATATAATCAAATTAAATTGGTGTAGGCTGCAGAAGTAATTTACTTCAGTATTATTTAGAAAATAACCTGATAATATATATTAAAATCAAGTAGGTGAAGTAAATTCAGTTTTGCTGCAGTAGGGTTTCCTTGAGTATAGGAATTTTCACATGGTATCAGAGCATTGATTTTGAAACAGGAAGAGTAGATCCAACATTGAGCAGAGAGGCCAATAGCTGCATTTGGCAGAAATTCAAATCCCCTTGAAGGGATTGCGCAGTCCTTGCCGGGAAAAACAAAGATTCTGAGGAAATCTCGCTTTGAGAGAGTCGACAGAGAGGTATGATTTCTGGTTCGTGAGCTTGCAAAGGCAGAGGGAGTGACAAAGAACCTCAGGGCAGTGCTTGAAGGGCGCAGTTTCTGCCAAGGTAGAAATCCGTCGGAAAAGAGCGAAGACATATAGAAGGGGAAATTTCTCCTTAGAGGACTTTTCTCGCCAAAAGTTCAAAATTTTCACTTGCTGGGCAATAGACTAGCGCTGCGCAGTGACTAGATGAGTCAATTCGACAGTTTGGGTGAGATGTCATCACATGGGCTTAGAGATCAGGACAGGTTGGAAGGAGCTTCCAACTATGTCATATGGAAGACCAAAATCGTAGCTGTTCTGGAGGAGTATGATCTCGAAGCTTACATCAAGAGTGTTGTGGCTGTTCTCACGGACAATGATCAAAAGAAGTACCCGTTAGAATTTATTCCTATACTATATGATTTATTTCTTCCTACTTGTTCAATTACTTAACAAATTATTTACTATGTAAATACCGAAAATAAATACAAGTACAATATCAGCATCTACAGATCATCAACTGAAGGTAAACAAGCACACAAGTGACACCGTTATTTTTGGACCAATGTCCCCAGAAAAACCCAATGCGGGAAAACCAGTGCAACTATTCAGAGGGTTTTATTATTATGCAATTTTCAGAATACAACTAGGGTGCCAGAAATGCTTCATCCAACAGAGAATGCCCTCGACAGTAGTACCTCTCCTCGAAGACAAATATTCTGACTGATTAATCATCAAATATTTCTTCCCCCAGTTTGTGTACTTGGAAATTTCCAAGGCTAAAGTACTTGTAGATCTCTATTCAACTCAAAAGATTGATTGTTAGTTTGAAGGGACTTAGATCTATATTTAAAACCCTTGAGATCTAGATATACCTGCTAGATCAAGTGAACAGTAAGTATGCATCCAAGATCCATCAGCTAAGGCAAGATTCTTGTACCAATATATGCTCCTATTGATAGCTTTTGAAGTAACAATACTCAATAATATTCCAAAATTTAGAGCATAAAGCACAAAAAATTTAATTACTAGCGCATACCACAGATCAGCAAGACAAAAACACCTTGAATTGAACCCAAAAGTCTTTATTAATCCAAAATTCCATGCCTGCTAGATCAAGTGAACAGTAAGTATGTATCCAAGATCCATCAGCTAAGGCAAGATTCTTGTACCAATATATGCTCCTATTGCTGGCTTTTGAAGTAACAATACTCAATAGTATTCCAAAATTTAGAGCATAAAGCACAAAAAATTTAATTACCAGTGCATACCACAGATCAACGAGACAAAAACACCTTGAATCAAACCCAAAAGTCTTTATTAATGCAAAATTCCATACCTGCTAGATCAAGTGAACAGTAAGTATGTATCCAAGATCCATTAGCTAAGGCAAGATTCTTGTACCAATATATGCTCCTATTGCTAGCTTTTGAAGTAACAATATTCAATAATATTCCAAAATTTAGAGCATAAAGCACAAAAAATTTAATTACCAGCGCATACCACAGATCAGCGAGACAAAAACACCTTGAATTGAACCCAAAAGTCTTCATTAATACAAAATTCCAGCAGAGCTTAGCTCAATACAAAATTTTCGATCTAGTTAGATCCTAATGACATGAGGAGGTTGAGAGCTTCCTTATATAGAAAAAATGAGAGGAATGACCCCTCCAAGTGGAAATAACGACTAGTAGCTCAATCCATGCCTTGATCCTCGTCTAAATAAATTCAAACCCTTGATTAGTTGGCACAGATCTCCAAAATAATTCGATCTTCCTTGTTCATTGTGCTGGAGGGGTCAAAATTTGATTTCTGGACCATGGAGAACCCCCCCAAAAAATATAATTATCATTACTTGTGCAAAATAATTCTTTGCCTGGTCCAAGAAATTTAAACTGCTAGGAAAATGGTCTTTTTGCCCCAATGAATTTCTGGAGTGGGTCCCTCTTCCTTGGGAATGAGGCATTTTATCTTTGACTTGAATTTTTTCTTTTGAAGAAAGCCTCAAATAAGTTTTTGATGATTTTTACACTTGGAGGGTAATTAAATTTCCCTTCATTTTATTTTTTGAATAATTTTCTGGCTAATTTAATTTTTATGTATGCTAGAAAATAAAATGACACAAGAGGGGATTAATTATTTTTCCACCCTCCAAGTGTATTTAAAAAATATTTTGGTAATGGTGTTGTAATTATGAGAAACCATTCACCAAAATTATTTCCTAGATAGCACTTTTACATTAAAAGATTACAATATCAACCCTTAGAAGGGGAAATGCACAGACATAGATTCTTGAGACTTAATCGAATTCTGCGACACCACACATGATCTAGTATAAAAAATACGTTGATTCAATAAACACTAGGACTCGCTTAAGACCTCATCAATGAGTTCCACCCTAGCTTTGGGGTATATTTGGGAGAAAAACTCTGCCAATTATCTGTGTTGACAAACACACATAATTTGGGGATGTTAAAAAACTCCCTAGGATGAAACCTTTTGAGAAGAATCATAGGCTTACCTAGGTGTTGTTACATGGCTTAATAGTCATACTAGAATCATTTACAATAATTTTGCAAAATTTGGGATTACAATGATCACATTGGCTCAAATTTTTTTGTCTACTGCTATATATCCTACTTCCTGGATTGTTGAGATGTACGGTCAACATGTTGGATAGTCAAAGGTTTGACTTTGACTCTTGATTGATGAATTGGAACATTGTAATCTCTCTGGTGAACATTTGATGACAATCTAGTAGAAGAAGAATTTGAAAAGGTTTTCCCCCTTGTGGGGTTTTCCCCTAGTCTTTGACCAAAAGTTGTGTCTCTTATTATTGCTCTTGATTGTCTTCTATTGCACATTGCATTTACTGTTCTATCTACAATTGTTGTTTGTCATTGGAAGATTAAATTTGATTGCTAATTTAAGAAAAGATTGGGCTAAGTGATTGTAATAACATAGAAAAATGGAAAATTAACAAGGATGAAGTTTATATGCTTGACGGACAAGCTTGGAGTGGTTGAGAATGCTTCTCTTGGTTGAAGGGAGTGTTGATGTTGTAGCATCAAGGGGCGAAGATTCTCCCTAGGTTAGGATATTTACAGGTCATCAGTATTGATCGAGGGCTATGTCATGTGACTAGGGAGATTGGCCCAGTGAGCATCAAGGCCCAGAGTGCTCCCCTGGTCAGGGGTTACTTGACCATATTGGCAATTGTTATTTGGCTAGTGGGTTGAGTGAGTGCCTTATTGCTTCGGGTAAGAGATCTTTCATTCAATAGCATGTGACACGTGGGAATGGTAAATGGGCCTAGGGTTTCACCATAGGTCATAGGTGCTGAATAGGTTCCAAGTGATGACTTGGATAATTGGTGACCTAGGACTAGTCTTGTCCCAAAAGTTATTTGGCCAGTGGGAGCCTAGAAGGCCTTTGGCCAGTGGGTGACTAGATCCATTTGCAAAGGGGATGTGTCTAGTGGGTGACTAGGTTCCTTTGCATGATGCTGATGCGGGATGCTTTCCACATGTAGTGCATGGATATATCAACATAGCTAGCTCCTTCAATCTTTTCTTGGAAAGGAGAAATTGTTTCAACAAAATGTACATCTGAGGAAGTCAAGATGAATACATCCCTAACTAAGATGGAGTGTTGAATTTTTGTAGCTAGGGGTGGTATTCAAGTCAACAAACCTAAAGGAAATTAAAATATTATCTTTGAAGTTCAAGTCGGCCCCAGACAGTCAGGTTAGCCCCACCATACGAATGGGTTTGACCCTTGGTCAAAACCCTCCTTATTTGACTTCTATATATTTACCAATCAACCTCCTCCATTTGGCATCAATTTAATCATCTGTTCTTTATTTTCTGTCCACATGTACGAAGGAGGGAGAGAGTAAAGACCAACGAAGTTGACCAGAAGTTTGACTAGAAGTTTGACTTACTTTGACTAGCATTGACTGTGGATTTTCTGGCCTATTTGACCAATGTTGACTGAAACTTTTGTTGCTTTGTTTGATTGTAGTTTGATTGAGGAAGTTGACCGAAATTCTGGGACAGTTGACCGAAATTCTTGAGGTAGTTGTAGGGGTCAAAATTCAAATTGTTTAACTAGAAGTTGCAGTGTGTTGGAGCATCTTTTTAGTCGAAGCTGATAAAACTAGGGTGTTGGAGCGTCCTTCTAGTTGGAGTTGGTAAATCAGGGGGTTGGAGTGTCCTTCTAGGTAGAGTTGGTAAATCAAGGTGTTGGAGCGTCCTTCTAGTGGTTGCTAGAGAACTTTGGAAGTTGGAGTTTCCTGTTGAGGTAATCTTTAAAGACCTATATTAAAAGAGTTTGGTGGTTTTTCTCTTGGAAGGGTTTCCACTTGTTGCCTCGCTTACACACCTAAGTTAATGTGGGAAAAATCCTCGACCCCAATAGGTGTGGCCTTGGTGGCAAAGCTTAGAGAAGGGGTTGTCACCTAATCCCAACTCTCTTCGTATTGGCTATCTCCTAGGTAAAGCCAAGGGTGGTGGACACTAAGAAAGGTTTTTAAAGGAAAGAATTGTTGAAAACAACAAGTTCTAGGAGACTAAGGGCAAGGCAATCACTTCCCATTGCAATGTTATTTAAAAATTAGCAAGTATAAGAGTTAATGAGCAATGTAAAAGATAATTTTGTGAAAATTTGGATGCTTAAATACCTATTGCAGCAACTGATTACGTTTCTCCTAATTGTTAATTACTGAATAAAATTATTTATTGTTTCCTACAGTAAAGACTGAAACGAATACATTGCAACCTTCACCATTTAAATAAAATGCAGAAACAAGAAACTGAACAAGGAAGAAATACAACACATCTACAAAGCTATTTTTGGACAAATGTTCTTGAAAAAACCCAATGCGGGAAAACAGGTGCATCAACTCTGAGGGTTTTATTATTATGCAGTAGTAATTTCTGAATACAATCTCTGAATGCCTTCCCGACAATCCAATTACGGAGAATATCACTGACAGAGAGATAAGTGAGGTTACCTCACACTATCACTGGAAATCTTGGCTGATCTAGCCACTGAATGAACTGCCCCTGGTTGCCTCTACCCTACCTCTGGGCAGTCACTGTGTCAGCCCGATGTCACACCCTTTGGGGACAACATCACCTGTTCAACTGATTGATTTGCTGCCTAGGAACTTCGATTTGCACCTCCCGGTCTGACACCTCGACTTCTGGCTTCTGCAATTGATTCCTTCAACAAATTTTCGGATTTGCTCTTGGCTTCTACGCTGCCTCTGCGTGGCTCTACGTCAATGTTATGAAACCAGCTCACAAAAAGATAGAAAAGAGAGATAAACGCCTTAGAATTCAGCCTCTTCGAAGGGGCAACCTCCTTTACATTACACAAATGAACAATTCTTGGATGATACAAATGAAAAGACCTCCTTTATATATATAGGAGTCTAAGTGGTCATAATATAATCAGAGCCAACATAACAATAATAATGTAAGGGCACAATAATAACAATAGTGGCTTCTATGGGGCACAATAGTAACAATATGGGCACTACATGGGTACATCAATATAATAAGTGGGTTGTACTAACAACAATAAGGGGTTACACTAGTAGTATAGGGGCCTAACATGCCCCTCTCCTTCAAAAGTGTTGTCCTCAACGCTTGAGTAGTTCTTGATGCTTCTATATAAAATTCTTGTTCTCCCATGTGGAATCTTCAGCGAGTAAGTTCTTCCACTTGATGAGATACTCTGAAATTGATTGATTTCCTAGCTGTCATGTTCTTGTTTCTGTGACTGCTCCAGGTTTCAATATGACTTTTCCTTCCTCTTAAATTTCTGGCAATATTTTTTGAATTGGGATCTTTTGCAACTTTCGAATAAGTGGCCATACTTCTTCATCCTTTTTCCATTCATCCCTGTTAAACACACATGGGCAGCAAGAACAATATGAAAGATAATCAGGAGAGTACAATTTTTATTAACAAATGATTTACATTTATAGTACAATATGTGACCGTTGGGTTTCACATCCCAAGGTC
>APFE031723369.1:663-21427 GCA_000404065.3 Pinus taeda
GCTATGGGAGACAATGCATTTGAGCTCAACATTCCCCCATTCCTTGGCCTGCACCCAGTGTTCAATGTGGACCGCCTTCGACCATACTTTCCACCATTACTAGACAAATCCGACATTGCAGAACAGCTCACACCTACAGAGTTAAATCCAGATTGCATGGAACAAGCTGCAACTGATCGAATCATGGACACACAGATCAAGCACACTCGCCAGCAGAATATCCAACTGTATCGAGTTGTCAAAGCAAGCCAACTCCTTCTCTAGGGCAAGTGGCTCACTAGGGACCAAGTTCAGCAGAAGTTCCCTCATCTCATGGAGGAACTCAACACAATGGGGACCATTGCTTCCTAAGGGGGAGGAATGATCCAGGTGGATATTGGTGGCCATCCGCTAATTCCACTTGGATCCTCACCATTGCTTCTTTCAATTTTTCAGTTTCCTTAAATATAGCACAGTTTACTATTTTTAGTAGTTTTTCGGGTCCTAAACTTTTGGATCCGTTTTGAGGCGCTAAACAACGTTTTTTGGGGAAATCTACTGCTAGCAACATTTTTTGTAAAATCGCCTTTGCCATCGTAGTCCTCAGAGAGATCTTTCCAACAAGCATGCGCGTCAAACGGAGATAATATGACCAAGTCGCGACCCCGAGAAGTTGGCTATCTAACTCACCCCAATAGGGCCCATAAACTCTTGGTGTTACGTCTCCTCGGGTTAGGGTTTTGGTTGTTTAGGGTTTGCTCTTATTGTTCAATAATAAAAAGGCCCTGAGCCTCATTGTAAGACAGTTCATAGGCATTTAGCCGCCACATCTCTTCTCAGAGATAAGCTACCATCACCCTAGCTGGTTTATTCCCATTCCTGTTTGTAAGCATATTTCAGTGTTTTACATTAATGAAATGAAGTATTATTTCTGCTGCATTTTTGTGTTTACGGTTATCTCTGTAATTTGTTGCGTTCCTGTTTAAATCTAGATCAGTGGTATCAGAGCGGTCTGCTTTTCTTCTTTGTTTTTCTTTGCATGTCCCCAATGAGGTCGGTATATAAGGAGTTAGGGCTTGAATTGGTCGAACCTTTGCAAGACTAGCCTCACAAATCCTGATGGCCTTCCATGGCGGATGAAAAGAAAGATGAGGGGGCAGGAGATCCTATCAAAATCCTACTCGAAGGAGCCCTCGAGCGACAAAGGAACGCGATGATGGACAACTTTGCCCAGATCCTTCAGCAGTTACCCAGGGGCGACGCATCGGCTTCCAACAGCAACTCTGGAAACGTCACACCGTTTAAGGTCCAAGTTAATTTTGAAATCCCCATATTCGAGGATCAGATAAATGCATATGCCGTCGATAAATGGTTAAATGTGCTAGAGGGTTTTTTTTTGTTCATGATTTTCCTAGTCGGGAAAGGATTATTTTCGCTCTTCTCAAAGCAGCCCCCCACGTCAAGGATTGGTGGGAAACCTACTGCAAGTAGAAGGATGAAATTACAAGCTCACTATTTTCAATCGCACCCACTTGGAATTCATTCCGGGATGCCATCAAGGAGCAGTACTACCCTATCGGTAGCTATGAGGATCAATACATAAAGTGGACCACGCTACGGCAGGGAAGGGACCAAGACGTACTAGAGTTTACCAATATTTTCCATACCCTTTGCACAAAGTTGGGTATCAAGGATGCAAAGTAGCATTTGGTACTCAAATACTATGGCTGCCTACACAAGTACATCCAGGAAGAAATAGAATTCCTGAACATCTCCTCGCTCGACACAACATACTGATATGCCGTCAAGGTCGAGCAAAAGTTTAAACAGATAAGGCAAACAGCTTCATTGAGCACATCCAACATATTCGCTAACAAGTCCATGAAATTCTGGAGAAATCAAATGCCAAGTACAAGCAGCGACATGATCAACATTAGGTGCCACACAAGTTTCAGGTGGGCAACAAAGTCTAGTTGCATTTGCAAAAGGAACGCCTTACCGGAGCCTATCAGAAACTCAGACCACTCCGATATGGTCCTTACACCATTACCAAGGCTGTGGGAGACAATGAATTTGAGCTCAGTATTCCCCCATTCCTTGGCCTGCACCTGTTGTTCAATGTGGACCACCTTCAACCATATTTTCCACCATTACTAGACACATCCGACATTGCAGAACAACTCACACTTACAGAGTTAAATCCAGATTGCATGGAACAAGCTACAACTGATCGGATCATGGACACACAGATAAAGCACACTCGCCAGCAGAATATCCAACTATATCGAGTTGTCAAAGCATGCCAACTCCTTCACCAGGGCAAGTGGCTCACCAGGGACCAAGTTTAGCAGAATTTCCCTCATCTCATGGAGGAACTCAACGCAATGGGGACCATTGCTTCCTAAGGAGGGAGGAATGATCCAGGTGGATATTGGTGGCCATCCACTAATTCCACTTGGATCCCCACCATTTCTTCTTTCAGTTTTTCAGTTTCCTTAATTATAGCACAGTTTACTATTTTTATCAGTTTTTTGGGTCCTAAACTTACAGAGCCATTTTGAGGCCCTAAACGATGTTTTTTGGGAAATCTACCGCGAGAATTTTTTTGCGTAAAAATGTCTTTTTTGTTGTAGTCCTCGGAGAGATATTTCTAACGGGATATCATGCGCGTCAAACAGAGATAATATGACCAAGTCGCGACCCCAGGAAGTTGACTATCCAACTCACCCCAACGGGGCCCATAAACTCTTGGTGTTACATCTCCTCGGGTTAGGGTTTTGGTTGTTTAAGGTTTTCTCTTACTGTCAATAATAAAAAGGCCCTTGAGCCTCATTGTAAGACAGTTCAGAGGCATGTAGCCGCCACATCTCTTCTCATAGATAAGCTACCATCACCCTAACTTGTTTATTCCAATTCCTGTTTGTAAGCATATTTCAGTGTTTTACATTAATGAAATGAAGTATTATTTATGTTTCATCTTTGTGTTTACGGTTGTCTCTATAATTTGTTGCATTCCTTTTTAAGTCCATATCAGATGCACACTTTACACGAGTTACAGGAAGAAAGGTTGAAAGCAAAAGAAATTTTTTCACTCCATCAAAACCGTATCAAGAGATGGTTCGATAGAAAGTTTGTAGGGAAGACTAGCTTTAGCATGTGTGACTTAGTCCTAAAGTGCGACAAAGCCCACGAGGAAAAAATTACAGCCTTTGAATCCCTTATCACTTGTAAGTTCATATTTTTGAAGTGACACAATTAAAATTACTAACATAAGTCACTAATTTGTATTATTGTAGTACTTTTTAAATAGTCGTGTTTTTGTTCCTAAACTAAATTAGTCATTCACGTTAGTCATTTTTAGTTGCATTACTTATTATCTAGTCGTATATTTTAACCCAAGACTAAATTAGTTATTTATGCTAGTCATTTTTAGTTGGGTCACTTAAGATTGCTCATTTTTTGTAGTATTTCACTTGGAAAAGTTGTGGTGACTAAATTTTTTAGTCAACTGGTCACTAATTTCATCATTTTCTACTAGTGCTTGGTCTCAACTACTCCATGGAACATGTGCCTAGAGCTAAGAACGAAGCCCCCTTTAGCCCGTCAAGTTGACGTGTCTGTGGGGACCGCCTGACGCTCTCTCTATTGGTTGTCTCTTTTGCTATCATGGCCGGGATCACTCTACCTGATGCCACCGCCATTTTCATTTACAAATGCCACTGAGTTAGATCTTGCAGGATGAAATGTCCTACGGGGTCCTCCCACCACTTCTCTAATTGGTTGTCACTCTGTCAACTTGTCAGTGTGGCCCGACTCTAGTTGATCGACACTTCTCTGCACATCAAAAATAAACCATCGGCCTCAAACCTCCAGGATGACGTCATGCACACTATGTGTAAACCTCTGAGTGGTGACACGTGTCACCCAAAAAAAGGCCATTTTGGTGCCTAAAAATGATGAATCCACATGCCTGTGTCATATGCTGACATCATCATTTTCTATCAATCAGGCCAATCACAAACTGCAACCTGTCCTTTTGTCAGAGAGGAGAGAGGAGGTCATTTGAGGTCTTGTTTTACAACCTTTTCCTTTGTTAATTCATTTTTTGACTTACCGACCATTTTCTCCAGGTTCGAGCCTTTAGTCTCTAGCACCCCTCCTGAGCGGATTGTGGTTTTGGGAGGGGTGCCCCCAGAGTAGCTCTTCATCGTTGATCTGCATAATCCGATGTGTGGGAAACCAATTTTTGGACCATAGAGACCATATAATAGACTATCTCTAGTGCCCCCCGGAACGCTGCCACATGGCCTAACATTTTCTTCTTTGTCCATCCCTTTTTGTGCAAAAGGGTTTTGTGCCAGGGTAATGCCTCCGCGTCAGCTTGTCTGGCAGGCTCCATCTCTGGCCAATAAAAACTTCTTTATCATTGTTGAGGCCTCCACTTAAGCACAAATCTTCGCTTAGAGGCTCTGTTGCTAGGTTTTTCACTTGTTCTATCTTTGGATGCGCGACAAAGGCTCCTCTAAATACCTTTTAGCTCTACAAACTTTGACTTGGGGTCATAGAGATTTGACCGGCTCTATCTCATGATCCAGGAGGCCATTTTTGGGCTTCTATATACCATTGGAAAGATCATTCAGAGCTCTATCCACCTGGGTGATTTTAGTCTGCACCTGAGAAGATTTTCCACTCCAAACATGACTCCAAAGCCTTTGCACTATACCTTTTACACCAATTATTGTCATGCTTGCATTTTCCTTTGCTTTTCATATGCCATCAATGACAACATAATTACCAATGCATATTCCTTTGCCAATATTTTCCATTTCCTTTTTCATTAATGACAACACATTTCCAACAATCTCTCCCTTTAGAATTAATGGCAACACCAAGATCAAACAACACATCATTACCAATGATCATTACCATCTTGCCACTTCTCCCTTTTCTTTTCCATTGATCATTTACCATCTTGTGTTTGACCAAAAATACTTCTCCTCCTTTGACATCAATGGAAAAGATACTAGCATGCTCCCTACCAAAAACCTCCCTATGTCTTCTGGTCCTATGGACCTATCAACTACTGCTTCTTTTGCTGAAAAACCTTAGGTACCTTTATGATCTAAGAAACTTCCTTTATGTCATGTGAATAAGATTGAATAGAAGGGAAAGGAGTATTCACTCCCAATATTTACCTGAAGCAAATAAGAGGGATATCTTACTGAAATAACACATGCTTGTCCATTAGTAGATAATGATAAATTAGTGACTAGGTGACTAAAAAAGTTAGTCACCGTAGATTTTCTAAGCGAAATACTACCAAAAATGAAGCAATCTTAAGTGACCCAACTAAAAATGACTAACATAAATGACTAATTTAGTCTCGGGTTAAAATATATGACTAGCTAATAAGTAATACAACTAAAAATGACTAACATGAATGACTAATTTAGTCCAGGAACAAAAATATGACTAACTAACAAGTACTACAATAATACAACTCAGTCATTTATGTTAGTCATTTCAAGTGTGCATTGTTTTCATCCCTTTGCCATGGTACAAGCCTAAGACCCATTCTTATTATGTAAAACATACTAATGACACTAAAGATGTCCCCATCAAGGCCTAATATTCCCTATATAATTCATGTGTGGTTCATTGAGAGCTACTTCACAAAGCTTAATCATCAAAGATTTAAGTAAGGCTTAAGTCCCGTATGTTCCTATTTTGACCAAACTTACACTTGTAAGCATCATATGTGATTTGAAATCTTCATAGTATCATTAAGGTCCAATTATGAGGCTCCAAGGCTCATTTTTGGTGTGCAAAACCTTTGAGTGGTAGACACATTCATCATAGAGACCAAATAATATCCCTTAGAGAATATAATTAATATGGTGGTTTGAAGCCTTTTTAATGGTTATTGATTATTTAGGACTTAAGTCCCTTTTTTTTAAATTTCCCTCTTTGTCCATAGTAAAGGCTATTAGACCCATTCTTATTATGTAAATCATACTAAATGTCCATATTCCTAACTAGAGGTATGGTTCATTGTAATTCCCTACTAAAGGTGTGGTTCGTTGCAATTAAGCATAAGAATGATCAATATAAGGACCAAGTCTCTCATTTTCCTCTCCTAACTATAGCATGTAGACTCTAACACCCATATGTGATGAGAAATACACTTTCCTATGATGCCCATATCATGACTTAAGATAAAATATTCATTAATGATCTATGTGGAATGACCCCATATTTAATTGCATGAAAGTGGGTTTTAGTCAAAATCAAATCTGGGAGACCGAGTTCTTTGCACATGGAAGAAGAATTCAGAGCTAATGTGAGTAGTTTCTTTTGGGTTTTATTTCATTGCATATCATCTTCTTTGTCACAAGAAGCTTATAGGAGATACAACCTTGATAACAAAAGAGCAGGGTTTGTTGGTTCTTCATTGTTTTCTCAGTGCAGAGGGGAAATAAGATTTGTTGCAACGAAGGTGAGTACAACAGAGCTTGAAATTTCTACATATAGGAGATGGATTGGGTAATTCTTGCCAATTCCGCTTCATCCCCACCAATGCCTGCAGCCAGGTATTTTTCTTCATTCAATTCTTTTCTCATACCCATTCATTTTTTTTTTTACTTCAATTTCTCTGCAATATTTCACTCCAACCCTAAGTGTCTTGCACACATATTTTCCATTCATATTTTTGAGTTTTTAACAATTTGACAAAAATGAAGTTTGTTGGGTGAAATTTCGGTCGAAAAAGTAGCTATGGTTGGAATACTCTTTATATATTTAGCTTGGGTTATTGTTTTCCTGTCACCTCGAAAATGCATCCACTGCTTACTGGTGCAAAGTAATTAGGGTTAATTTATGGCGAGAAAATGGGATTACAGCTTATTGATGGAAGCTCTGGCATACTATAATTTCCATTCATTAACTTATCACAAATTTAAAGGATTTTTTTACCGCGACTTTTTCGAATTGCTAGAAATTTTGGTCCCACACATTCTGAATGTTTCCCTTAAGCTGCATCCTCTTCTTCAGCAACTTGAAAAAATTTCCACTGAATCTCTTGGATAATACATTTCCATTATTTTAACGTTACTTATGATTTACTACTTTAGCTGAGATCATGTGACTAGGGTATCTATTCTGCCAAATTTTCCCAAGAGTTGTATCCAGTTCCATCCACATGAAATTTGAAATAGCTTGTTCATGCACGTGAGACAGTCGGCTTGTTTGGGAAAGATGGTATATAATGGGTGAATATATTTTTGAGACCCTATGAATAGGGTATCTCTTATGTCGGATTTTCCTGGGAGTTGGATTTGGCTCCATCCACATGGAACAACTTGCTTATGCAGGTGGGATAACCCCCTTGCATGAACAAGATGATACACAATAGGTGAACATGTTGTTGGGGATTTGAACCTTTTGTGAGGTAATGAAGCACTCTCATTCTACCTTTTGAAAAAATCAAGCATATTGTACAATGGTATTGTTCCAAATTCCAACTTGATTTTGTCTCTAGTTGTGGTATACAAGTACAAAACAAGTGACTCTGATGAAGATCCACTGACAACTTGTCTATGCTTGTCATGTAATCCCCATCTATATGGGTTTTCAAATTACTAAATTAAGAACATATCCACTATTTTGTGAGGAACTTTAATTCTACTTTTCATTCTAAGATTGATAAACATTTATGATGAGAAATAACTGGACAAACGGTCATGTACTTATCTACATTGTTTTTTTTGTAAGCTTAGTAGGACCTTTCATTCATTCATTTTCAAAATAGGTACAACCAGAAAAGACATTCTATGGCCTCAACCTGCCCATTGGGAAACCAGGTCTATTGGCCATCAGAACACATTATAAGCCATCAAGAATTTGAGGTTCTTAAGTATGTCAAAATTATCTTTATAGGTTGGAATTTCTAAAAACCATTTGACACTTAACATGCTAACAAAATCACTGCTACTCGACATATACATATTCAAAATGTAACAAAAATAAATAACTAAAACTATTAATCAGAGGAATCCACGGGAGTTGGGTCCTTTGAACTGGAACCTGGTAATTCGGATTGAGGAAGGCACAAAATGTGCTTCTCAATATGACTAAGACAAACATTCTGCTACTGAACTTGGAATTAAACAAGTTGGAATTATTTCTGAATTTCTTGGAATCTAGGATCAACTTTGATAAACCCTGTTGCATGTGTGATAGCTCTGGATACTATTCTCTTCATCATCCAATAAAGATAAATTGTTTGCTTGTACTTGGTGAGCCGACATCAGGTATGACCAGGATCAGGTACCAACATGCACCAATTTTCCACCTGGATTTCTTGCTCATCTCGTTGGTTAAGGTCTTCCTTCCAACATGCTATCAGTTTTCTTACCTACTCAGGAGTAACTATTGTATATGCATGGGATGCATCAATGATGTTCTGGGCATCCGATTTCTTTCCACTTCTCCTCGGTGACCTCGACGAGGATGCTCCTCATCCTCCCCAAGACTCTCTCTTTCGGCTACATCCACGACCCCCATTTCCAAACTAGTCAATGCTCGTGGATGGTCTTTCATATTCGTCAAATGTCTCTGAGTTATACGATAATCGACTACCTGGACCATTAAATGAGAAAACACCCTTTTCTCATTGACTGGGCGGTCACTCCAATTATAAACTCCTAGAAGAATTACAACTGATAGTAGCAAAAGATAAGAAACATTAAACGCAAGCAAAGTGAAAGCACAACATGACGTTCCAACCATCCTCTAGTGGTTCTTTCTTCTTGTTACCCACAACCTTTTCTCAGACATCTCACAGAATAAATTAAAGCCAAAGAGGGTTTGTCTCCGCCAAATAACATAACCACCCACCAACACCTCAAACCACTTCCCATGTATACTAACACCAATACATTTTAAAACCAACACCAACGACAAGCAGAGAGTAATCACAAACCAACTCAACGAAACATGGAAACAACCATTCCACCCAGGCAGTACATTCTATCCACACAAACAGGAAGCCCAAATTAAACCATATATTCCCATACGTAACAATAAGATACCATAGAAAACATATATCGACTTGGAAACAACAATTTCAAAATAGAATTGAGCCACACAGATATGCTTTATAGACGAAAAAAAATTGCCAAAACCCCTAGTCTCTCATTCGCAAGGAGGGGTGAAAATCCAACAGGCTTTCAGAGAACCAGTTTGTCATGAGCAAGGATGGGTGGAGAGAAACAATACATACATTGTTACCCTCATCATCGAGTTGACCCAAGTGACCTCTCGCAACCACCGTGCTTCCTCACAGCTCTCGGAACCAATCTGTACCACAACACAAATGCAAGTAATGTGATACCCACTACCACCACTTGGAAGGTTATACCACAACAACATTTGATTCCTACTGGAATACCTCCCACGCCTCCCATCTCATCCACTGGATCACACATGCCATTAATCTGCCATAGCCTCCCCTCCTCCATGCCTTCTATCTAATCACCATTACGTGAGTCCCGAGTGTGACAATGACCTAGCTCACACCCCAAGCGAGGGTATTACTTAATTTTTTATTATAATACTTAACTATGATTTTTTTTTGAACTAGTTATACATAATTTCAGGGATCGATGATCCATAAGGGATGGGATTACAAGGATATAAAGTAAATTTTCCTGGCCATCCCTTATTTTCTGGTGATGCCTTGAAAAATTCCTAGGACATATCTTTCTAAAATTCAATTCCCAAAGAATGGCCATCCCCTATACCTGGATGGATGCTTTGTCTTTCCTTGATCATTCTTGCTTCCTATATGGAGGCACTAACACCTCATGACAATCTCGTACTGCCCCTTGGTAATGTCTATGTGTTCTAACATTTTTTTTTGTAAGTCAACCTTTTCTTCATTATATTAGAAGAACATTACATCATGGGGAGTTATGAAAGAAAGCAAAATTGGCCTCATTCCAACCATATTTGTTGGCCTTCAGATACCGAAAATACAAAAGAGAGATAAAATTTACAAAATAGAGCTTCATTATGTCCATAGTGCACCATGACCAAAATTTACCCAAAAAGTATGAGTAGACAATAAGCATTCTTTCTATGGAGGAAGGGCAGGATTGACCTTTGTTGCTTGTGCAACATTTTCTGGATGATGAAAGGCTTCGTGCATATGAGATTCCACATGAGCCATGCAAGTTTTGAAACTGTCCATGCAAGCTTGAAGTCTCCTTTGGATCCTTCTCAGAGTAGCTTAACAATCTAGGATGTGTCATTGGTTCTAGCAGATGACAATCAATCTACCCACCACCTCAGCATAGTCTTCGTTCTCGGCTTGAACTAACTGTTCAATAGTGCGTTGGAACAGGTGAAGTTAGGCTTCTGTAGAATCTAAGGGAGCAGATAAATTCACTTAGCCTGGCAAGTGTCTGAACGAAGGGTATAACTCTCCATCCCCTACATGCTTCTCTCATCTTGGATTTCCTCCTCCCCTCAACAGTCGTCCTTATTGGTGTTGCATTAGGAGAGAATGACCTTCATCTTTCCTTGTTGCTGGTGTGGTCTTCCACTCTACCACTTTGGATCTCCCCCACAAAGGCCCCCCACCTTGCCTCAGTTTACTAACCATGTCACCTGATGCATGAGACTTAACAATTCTTACAAAAGGGTTGGCTTTGTTGGCGTCCTCATCTAAATGAAAGATGCAACACCCTTCACCACTTTCAATAGGGATGCATCTTATAGATTGAGTATTGATAACTCTCACCTCTAGCCAAAGGATTGTTAGGGTTGCTAGATTATCCCATCGAGCTCACATCAAGGGCCTAGTCCTTCTCCTTGCTAAAGCAGGGCCCAATACCACCTTGTGACTGTATGAAACCCTTCCCACACAGAGAGTGTTAAAATACAAACTAAAAATTTCACACAAACATGAGATTACCCAACCGGGAGGCAAAGATATAGCGGAAGCCGCTCTAGGGACCTCAACGATGGTTTCTTGCCTCCACCCCTCACCACCTTTCTCCCAATGTTGACTTATATCCACACCTGGGTCCCAAGACAAACAATTGCTACAAATATTGAGGATTGCAATGGGCCAACAAATGAGAAGAGCCAGATTCACAAGCTTGTCTCGCCACCAACAAGGGGATACATAGCTAAGGAAGCTAACCTCAACGCCACCTCTATTTTTCTTAGAGCTTAAACTAATAATCATGCAAAAAATAATACCCATTGCTTTGTTTGAACTTTGAACTTGCTAATAACCTTTGGTCCGCTTCAAGAAGCTTCTTCAGGAAGACGCTTGATTTGAACTTACTCCTGGTCATGATTATCAATCTCCCCGTGTGAAGGAGGGGCACCTCCTATCCCTTCATCGTCCTTGGAAAGCACCCCCATCGGGGAGTGTTCTAACTTTAAATTATGTTAACTTTTTCTTTTTATTGAATTCAAATCTCCTATATTAACCTAATGTAACTTACTAGTAGGTCTACAACTCAAACAAAACCCTAAAAATATAATAAATTATACATAGCAATATTAGTCTCTAGAGCTTGAAATCAAAAATTATTTTATTGGTTCTTCTATGATTTATCACACCTATTACTTGGCTTAACTTTGTAGCGTAGGCGCACTATTATGAGCCTAATTGGAAATCTAATATTTGATTTGAAATCTGATGTGAATTATCAATTATGTTGTTAAATGGGGCTTGTAAACTTGTTGTTATGAGATGCAGATTGTTATGCCCCATGGGCTGCAACAACTGCACTAAATACAAGTGACTAAGTGGTTGGGATAATGGTTTGTTATCCCCTCCACCCAATTTCAATTATGTGAAGGACATGTTGGCTCGTTGTGATGGCTCAAAGAGTGGGTGACCCTTGGGATAAAGCTCCTTGGTGTGGTTTGGGATGTCTCGACTCTTGCTAAGTCATAAGTTATCGGTATATTGGGATTACGGTCTGTTTGATATACTATTGGTGCTATAGTGACAACCAATAGGTTTGATTTTGGGTCTTGCCCAAATTACTCCAATGAGTTACCAAATCACCATGGTTAAGAAAACATATGTCTATAACACCCGATTTAATGCAACATGTTAATGAAAATAATAATAATGTGGGAAAATGCAAGTACAACAATATAATGAGCAATAGTAAAAATTATAACATCATTTAACATAGTAAACTTCAGATCTAAGCATCCAACTGACAACAATTATGATTTTGTAGTAAGAACCAAACCATCATAGAATCACTATTCCCCATAGCATTTGGAGTGTTGGATGTTGTAGTAGTACTTCAAGCCCTACTCACCTAACATCTTTTGAGGGCAGATCCTTCCAAAGGATGAACTATAATATACTTGGACAATCCTATATTCCTCAATTCTAGCATTAGATTGTTAATTTCTATGTTGAGACAAATTTCTGGTACACGGGGATATGCACCCAATATATCCAGAGAACCTCCCCAAAAAAACAAGTTTCAAGAAACAACAGGGTATGAGGGTGTTAGGAAATAATTTTTAATCTTTTTGTTTTTTTAGGTTTATAGAGTGAAGGAGAGTTGGTGGGACTGAGTAGAAAAGGGTCGGAAACTAGTTATTAGGTTTTTAAGGATTTTTTATTAGAATATCCTAAAAACTAGGTGTGATTTGTGGGTACTTATGTATGTCCCTTAAGGGCACAGGGTGCCTCTATAGGTACCCCTATGCAGGGGATGTGAATTTTGGATAGTTTTGGTGTCCCTTGAAGTACCCTAAATACTAGGTATGTATGGGCTTCCTATGGCATCCTTAGTAGGGAGTCCTCTTCTGGAATGTGCTACTTTGTGTTACAATGGTTGATTCCTTAAAAAAGTTAAAATAATATTTGCAGTTTTGCTAAATGGTATGCCCAATTTTAATTTATGTCTTCATTTTTCCATTGAATAACAGAAAATGATGGTGTCTATTAGGGATCACTTAAGTCTCAAGAATGAGTGTATGAACTTTTAAGTCCAACTAGCTTAACTCCAAATCTTTTGACAATTTTTTTCATCAATCCATATCTCACCCCTTTTCATCTAAGGGATACTCAATGGTGCTTGCATTCATGAAGGAACATTACGTTATGTATGAGGTATTTAACAATGTTATCAGTATATCTACCTGATACTTGTCTCAACACACAAAGATTGTAGAGTATATAGGATGAAGACAGTAGTTCTTCCAAATGCCAAACATTTTTATATGACATTTGAGGCAAATATTTCTTGGGTCATTTTTATTGTCTGCCTTGCTAGACATTGTTTGACCTCTAGATATCTTTCATATGTATCCCTGATAGAATACAATATGTAATCTTCTTTATTTATGAATGGAATCCATCTTTGCTTGGATGCCATTGTCATTAACACAAGATATAATCTTTTGTCTGCTTAGGATTGGTTGCCACCTCTTATTAGATGTCATTGTCATTTCCCCTCTTTGGTCAAACTTTTCAACTATTTATCCCAACAACCAATGCTAATGTCATTACCCCTTTCATGATGCTTAATCCCTTAGGTAAGTGTGCATGATATTATCCAAGTTTTTTACTGTCCCCTTTCTTTATTGGTGTAAGAATAAAATGTACAAACATTAATTCCTACTGTCATCACCAGTTTCCTTTAAATAATCCATCAAGTATTATCCTTTACCATGTTTGTGTTGAGAAGCACATTTGACAGCCCAACATGGTGACATGTGTCATGCACATCAATTAAAATCGAATAAAAGTTGGCCTTTGATCTCTAGTGTCAAATAGAATCTAAAAATAATAATAACAAATCAGACCTAAAAGAAAACCAGAATGTATCCATCTTAACCCTGCATCTATCAATTGCAGAAAGGGATTTGAATTAATTTTTTTTGGGTGGAAGTCTCAAATTTTTGCACTCTAAAAAAGATTCAAACCTTGATGGATTTGATCCTTCACTGTGCTATACAATTATGAGGTTACGATGGATATATTCTAGTGTAGAAAGGCCAAATCACCTGTCAAAACAAAATGGTGTGTGAGATACTCAATGTTCATTTAATAAACTACATGACTTCCTCAACATGCCTGGCCTCATCCAATGTGTCAAAATAAAAAAGACATACGTAAAAGGTTCTCATAGAGTCAAAATCAAATGACGACCATCTTCCCAATTACATTCTTCACCTGTGCAGAACTTTTTGCACAGGAAATAGAAACTCTTCTCGTATCTCTTAAAAGTTTTGTAAGCTAAGTAAAACCTACTGAGAAACAAGACCATCAGTTGAAAGTCCTGCCCAGTTGATGCTTGAAGTAGTAATTTAGTTTGTCTGGTTGTACTTGGTTGAAAGTCCTTCCATGTAATTTAGTGCATGATTACATAATAAAAGGCATGCAAGTCCCCAACTGCTTAAGATACTAAACAAGAGAACTAAAGAAAATTTGTTGAACATCAAAGAGGAAAATAATCCTTGATCCTACCTTTTTTCCCCTTTCTTCCTTTAAACCTCAATCCACCCTCTTGGAAAAGGGTCCACAAGGACCAATTGTAAATAAAAAATCAAATTTCCAGGATTTTTCTATAGTACCAACTCCGTATCCAAATCAAAATAATCAGATTCATAACGACTCTTCATTCCTCATGATGGGGTTTCATTAAGAGCTATCAGTCTATAACCCTCGAAGGGAAAATATTGGTATTCATATATTTTTCTCTATCCTTTAAAGGGAGATTTGATTCCTCAAACTATACTTCTATATAGGTTATGTTATCCTTATTTGAAACTATGGGTGATGGAGTTTTTGTATTCCAATCATCTTCATCATCCAAGAACTATTGCTCACATGATTGCCATTGTTTTGGTTTTTGTTTGTGCCTTTGAAGTGTCATCTTATCTAGAAGACACAATGGTGATGTTGATCTAATTACTCAAGCATATGTGAAAAAACCAAACTTAATATGCTCAAGATTTGTTTTTAATTTGTTTCCAAGGTATTGACAATATCTTTAAAGACTGATAAATTCCAAACTAGTATTGGAAAATTAGGACATGAAACCAAACTACGATTTTGGTGATAGACATAGTGATTAGGTTGAAATGCAAGAACCATGGGATAACAAAGGATCTGCTCTTCCCTAGAACCAAGGACCCTATTCAAAACCTTTCAGATAGTCATATAGATATGAAAATTAAATAATAAAGAAACCTTCATAATATAGATACACTTCATAGTACTTTTTTTCAGTTTGAATAGATCCACTTGTATAGTTCTAATATACGTGTTGTCAATCACTGCATGTGATTCACAGAATGAGAGAAGGTTTGTGGTCTCTTTCTCATATAACTCTACGTTGTGACCTCTATGGCTTAAGCTCATAAGGAAAAATGCACATTTAAAGTGCATGCTAATAGAGGACATTTCTCTGCAACAAGTTTTGTGGTTTTTTCTTGATCCCTTAATTAATTACACTTATGATTAATAACTCTTTACTAAAGTTTAATATATTATAAACTTGATTACAGATTATAGTAGTTGAAGTGGAGGGGTTTATTTGAGATGTTATCCTTGAAAGAAATAGTCTATGAGGATGAAAACACACATTTTCCAATCAGTCCTTTTTGTTTAGGCACAACAACAAAATTAGAACTATGTCTTTGCATAAGTCAGACAATAGATAATGGTCATCAAGTTCGTTTCCTGCAAACAAAAGTTGTTTCTGGTCCACAAGGATCCTATGCATGACCTCTAGTTTTTTCTTTGTATTTACTATAAAATCATGAAAGTTCACCCCTTATATATTTGTTTTCCCTATGATATACTTGACCATAATTTGAAATTTTTCTTTGATTTCAAAACCCTCTTGAATTAAAGTCCCCTAACAGTTCCATTGTTAGCAATGTTCTTGTCAAATACTTTTTGTTCATAAATTTTGTTGAAAACTTGGCATGCAACCTTAGGTCCAAAGCAAATATTTTGTTTTTGGCCTAAGTTATCTTGATTGAAACGTGTTAACTACCAATCTACTTATGAGTACATCTAGGAATATTACTTTACCATATCCCTGAGAACACATATATGCCATTAGTTTTTGTGCTTGGAATATCATGCCAGTCCCTAAAGAACAGTTTGGGTTTTGCCATTTCTAATAGAAACAGTCACAGAGCTCTTGCCATATGAGTCATGTTGACACATTTTCAAGGTTATTTGTGTCTGTCAGTTCCTTTAAGTAGACTCAAACCACCAATAACCTAGGCGCCTTTGTTTGCACTACCTTTTATCTCCGACACTTTATGATTGCCACTTCATGGCATTCCTTCATTGTGCAAGGCAAGGGTTGTGTTGATCAGTTAGTGACCAGTAAACACCCCAATATCTATGGTGTTCTTAGCCTTAATAGATTTAGTAGAAGGCTTAGAAATTGACTTTGGCCTAGAGGAATGACCAAAATGCTCTAAGAAATTTTTGTAGTCACTCCCAAAGTTCCCTCTATGGCTTGGGCTCATAAGGAAACATGCTCATTTAAAGTGCATGCTAATAGAGTGCATTGCTCTGGAGAAAGTTATGTGGTTTTATCTTGACCTGTAAATATTTTTATTTTCCCCAAATTGTCACAAGTTCATTGTGATTTTAACAATTTTCATTATAGAATAGGACCATCAGCTGAAAGTCATGCCTAGTTGATGCTTGAAGAAATAATTTAGTTTGCCTGGATGTACTTGGTTGAAAGTCGTGCCATGTAATTTAGTGCATGATTACATAATAAAAGGCATGCAAGTCCTCAAATTCTTAAGATACTAAACAAGAGAACTAAGGAAAATGTTATGAAGAACAAAGAGGAAAATAATCCTTGATCCTACCTTTTTTCCCTTTCTTCCTTTAAACCTCAATCCACCCTCTTGGAAAAGGATCCACAAGGACTAATTGTAAATAAAAAATCAAATATCCAGGATTTGTCTACAGTAGAAACTCTATATCAAAATCAAAATCATTAGATTCATAAATTCTCTTCATTCCTCATGATGGGGTTTAATTGAAAACTATTAGTCTATCACCCTCGAAGGGAAAATATTGGTATTCATATATTTTTCTCTATCCTTTAAAGGAATATTTGATTCCTCGATCTATGCTTCTATATAGGTTATGTTATCCTTATTTGAAATTGTGGGTGATAGAGTTTTTGTATTCTGGTCATCTTCATCATCCAAGAATTGTTGCTTACATGATTTCCATTGTTTTGGTTTTGGTTTGTGCCTTTGAAGTGTCATCTTGTCTAGAAGACACAATGGTGATGTTAATCTAATTACTCAAGCATATGTGAAAAAACCAAACTTAATATGCTCAAGATTTTTTTTTAATTTGTTCCCAAGGTATTGATAACATCTTTAAACACTGATAAATTCCAAACTAGTATTGGAAAATTAAGGCATGAAACCAAACTGCCATTTTGGTGATAGACGTAGTGATTGGGTTGAAGTGTGTAAACCATGGGATAACAAAAGGATATGCTCTGCCCTAGAACCAAGGACCCTCTTCAAAACCTTTCAGATAGTCATTTAGATATGAAAATTGAATAATAAAGAAACCTTTGAAATATAGATACACTTCATAGTACATAACTCTTTAGTAAAGTATAATAATAAATTTAATTTAATTTTTCTCAGTTTGAATAGATCCACTTGTAGAGTTCTGATATAGGTGTTGTGAATCACTGCATGTGATTGAACAAAAAATGGGAGAAGGTTTGTGACTTGTTTCTAAGATAACTCTAAATTGTGACCTTTGTAGCTTGGGCTAATAAGGCAACATGCAAATTTAAAGTGCATGCTAATAGAGGGAATCGCTCTACAAAAAGTTTTGTGTTTTTTTCTTAATCCCTTTATTAATGACACTTATGATTAATAACTCTTTAGTAAAGTTTAATATATTGTAAACTTGATTACAAATTATAGTAGCTGAAATGGAGGGGTTTATTTGAGACGTTATCCTTGAAAGAAATAGTCTATGAGGATGAAAACACACTTTTTCCCATCACTCCTTTTGTCTAGGCACAACACCAAAATTAGAAATTTGTCTTTGCATATGTCAGACAATAGATAATGGTCATCAATTTGGTTTCCTACAAACAAAAGTTGTTGTTGGTCCACAAGGATCCTATGCGTGAGCTCTAGTTTTTTCTTTGTATTTATTATAAAATCAAGAAAGTTCACCCAAAATATTAATGTTTTCCATATGATAGACTTGACCATAATTTGAAAGCTTTCTTTTATTTCAAAACCCTCTCAAATTAAGGTCCCCTAATAGTTACATTGTTAGCAATGTTTTTGTCAAATACTTTTTATTCAGATATTTTGTTGAAAACTTGGCATGCAACCTTAGGTTCAAAAGAAATATTTTGTTTTTGGCCTAAGTGACCTTGATTGAAACGTGTTAACTACCAATCTACCTATGAGTACATCCAGGAATATTACTTTGCCATATCCCTAAGCACACATCTAAGCCATTAATTTTTTTCTTGGACTATCATGTTAGTCCCTAAAGAACAGTTTGGGTTTTTCCATTTCTAATAGAAATAGTCACAGAGCTCTTGCCATATGAGCCATGATGACAAATTGTCAAGGTTATTTGTGTCTGTCAATTCCTTTGAGTAGACTCAAACCACCAACAACCTAGGTTCCTTTGTTTGCACTACCTTTAATCTCTGACACTTTATGATTGTCACTTCAAGGCATTCCTTCATTGTGCAAGGTAAGCGTTGTGTTGATTAGTCAATGACCAGTAAACACCCCAATATCTATGGTGTTCTTGGCCTTAATAAATTTAGAAGAAGGCTTAGAAATTGACCTTTGCCTAGAGGAATGACCATAAAGCTCTAAGAAAGTTTTGCATACACTCACAAAGTTCCCTCTATGGCTTGGGCTCATAAGGAAACATGCTCATTTAAAGTGCATGCTAATAGAGTGCATTTCTTTGCAGCAAGTTTTGTGGTTGTATCTTGACCCCTTAATTAATGACACTTACGATTAATAACTATTTAGTAAAGTTTGATATATTGTAAACTTGATACATTAAATTATAGTATTGTAGTGGTAATACTCTAATAATTTTCACTTGAAGGCTTCATTAAATTAGAAGGTCCCCTTATATGGTCTTTTAGGGATGTCTTTTAGAAATTGGCATTCATGGGACACCTACCCTAGTGGTCAAGATGTGTCCCTGATCGACATGTGTCTGTATGTGAATGTGCGTGTTAAAGGGGTTTCCAATATGTGATGAGTTGCATTACCCTTGAGATGCATTATCCAATCACTTCTAGATATGCACACTTAGATTGGGTTACTTGTTACATGGATGCATTTAGTTTGATATGTAAACATTTTTGTTTTCATGATTGAAGGTTGTGTTCATTGATGAAAGGAGAGTGGGTTAATGGGTTGTTACCACAAAGTAGTGTTCATGCAGATTACACAGTACAACAGATTAAAGGTAAAAACATATTTAAGTGTGATTTTGAGTAATATCAACCTAGATTTCTGACTTGCTCAATCAAGTGGTAACATCCAAAGTACAGTTCTAATTTATATGGGGAAATGTGCAAAACTTGCAAAAGGAACACGTGTGTGAGTTTAAGGGAAGATGGGAAATTTATAATAAGTAAACAAAAGATGGTATGTGGAGCTACCCATAGATTCACATATTCTTACGTATCTTTTCTGTTCACTTTTGGAGCATCCGCAGTGGATGCTACATGTGGAAACTACTTCTTATCCAAATACACAGTCAAGCACTGATCCTTTAGTTGTTAGTTTCATGCGGCCTAAAAAAATATTTCCAGAGAAGTATCTTGCAGTTTTGTCCTATGTTCCTATTATTTTTCATCATGTAGCATGTGTGCTAGTAGTGGGAAAGTAGAGTCGTCGTGTTTTGCACTATATTGGGATAAAAAGTTGCAGTTCTCTCTTTAGGTACATTGACCAAAGCTAAATTATCTAGGGCCTCATCAATATCAATGGTCTAGATTGGAAAGGAAAGATGTGGGTGTTAACAACATTTCGCCATTCACTACTCCAGTTGCAAATAGATCACCAAGATCTCAAAGTACTCGATCCCTTCTAGCATCAGAAGTACCATGCCAAAGCACATCCTCTTAGGAGAGACAATTTTCAACACCATGGTCTGAACCAAGGCCTAGTCTTACAAAGGAGGAAATACTACCAGAAGAAAAGTTTGAAAAGTTTTTGGAAAATGTGGAAGAAAAACTATCAGAGTCTATTTCAAAAACAACAACACCTTTAAACAGAGGTCTTACAGTGCCATCGGTTAGCCTCCTACTGCAGCAGGTTACTCATATTTCATGATTGACATTTTTACAGGCCAAATATGTCATATTTTGCATGCAGCAATGCTCCATATTTGCTAAGCAGTCACCAAAGATAGAATGCTACTCAAAGTTCATCTACTGCATTCCAATTTTGAAGAGTCATTCAATTTTGTACAATCCTCAGCTAAAGGGAGGTCCAAACAGCTTAATCTTGGTCTCCCTAGGTTTCAATTTCCTGTTTTAGAATATAGAGAATGAAATCTGTCCAAACATCTTAATCTTGGCAGATTCTTAGATAGGTAGAGAAACAAAGAAGCCCAACTGCTTAATCTGGGCCCTTGGAAGAAATAAGGGTAGTTTGTAGATAGGAAGGCATAAAAAGAAAAAATTGAAATGCTGGGTCTGCAAGTCTAAGTGCACCCAAACCA